>JAANYP010003169.1:0-110750 GCA_020465985.1 Centrapalus pauciflorus
TTTTTGTGTCCATATAAAAACGAAGCATGTATTTCATCCCAAAACATAGTAATGTGAAAAATGGGGTTATGAAGACTCACCTTGTTGATTTTTGATGATGTTTTTGGATCTGAGTTGAACACTTGTTTGAATGGTTGAGACTCGTCCTAATATTTTTACGAGTTCGGGTCAATATCATCATAATACGTGTTTGAGTATTTTATGTACTTGGGGGTGATGTATAAATAATTTCGTAGGATTTTATATGTGAATATCGATTTATAGATATTTATTTCTAAAAATAATTTGTTGCATGCATGCATACTCACGTATATATGTATACATATATTCATAAATATACATGTATCTATGAGCATGTGCATGTGCACGAAAATAGAGCATATATATCAAATTTTGGCATGATGATTTACGAGTGGTTATAAGAGAACAGTGTGCTAGTGAAAAAGTATAAAATTTATTTAAGTGTTTGTGGTTGGTAAATATACATAAGACTCTGTCTGTTTAATAAATTTTAAGGTGGAAAATAAGCTAAATAAGAAAACTTACAAAGGTTTGAAGAACACTTGAAATCCTTAAATATGGTTGGCCGATTTTCTTTCTTGAGAGAATATGTGTGTTGGTGTGATTTTTGAAAATGGGTGTTGGCTTTTATTTATAGAAGAAAATAGGTTATTAAAAATAATGATAAACTAATTAAGATTTAGTGAAATGATGAAAAGAAAAGGTAGATCGGTTGAGTGTTTATCAAAAAGGTGTGGCCGATTGTTATGATTGTATGTTGTAGGTTGTTTATTAATATAATAATACAAAAGTGCAAGCTAGTTGTCCTTTAAAGGACAACTTACTTTTTAGAGTGATAAGTAGTATGGGTTTTCAAATTTTATATCAATAAAAGTACAAAAGCATGCACGAAAAGGTGGTAGTAATAAATACTGATATATATATATATATACATACTTAAAAAATTTTTCTGGAATGTTAAACTCGATTCAAGTGTGAATCGAGTTTGTTGCAGTGTCAATCGAGTTTTATAACATTATGCCCGAGTTTTATCACACTTTGATCGAGTTTTATGCCTTTGTCATTCGAGTTTCATATAGCTATAGTCGAGTTTTATACAACATTGCCCGAGTTTCTTGCTTCTTTAATCGAGTTTATTGCTTCACTATTCGAGTTTTGTGTAGTTTTATTCGAGTTTCATGCAACATTATTCGAGTTTACACTTACACGATTCGAGTTTCATGCAACATTATTCGAGTTTTATTGTTTAACTTTTGAATTCATACCTTACTTTTAGGCCAGTTGTTACAGTCTCCCCCTGTTGAAGGAATTTCGTCCCGAAATTAGCTCGTGTTCTCCTCTGCTTGGACTTTTGAGAACAGCTGGGGGTACTTCTCTCGGAATTGATCTTCGCGTTCCCAAGTAAACTCAGGACCTCGTTTAGAGTTCCATCGGACCTTTATTATTGGAATTCGACTGTGCTTGAGTTTCTTGACTTCTCGGTCCATTATTTCCACCGGTTGCTCAATGAAATTCAACTTATCGTCTATCTCCAGCTCGTCCATGGGTATCACGAGTGATTCATCAGCCAGACATTTCTTAAGATTGGATACGTGGAAGGTATTATGAACGTTACTAAGCTCTGGGGATAGATCGAGTCGGTAAGCTACCGGGCCAATTCTTCTGGTGATTTTGAATGGTCCGATATAACGAGGATTGAGTTTTCCTCGTCTTCCAAAACGGATTACGCCTTTCCAAGGCGAGACTTTCAGCATCACTTGATCTCCCTCTTGGAATTCCAAATCCTTCCGTCGGATGTCTGCATAACTCTTCTGTCGATCCCGCGCAATCTTCAATCGGTTCCGACTCTGGGCTATCTTCTCTGTAGTTTCCTGGATGATCTCAGGTCCAGTAATCTGACTATCCCCTACTTCAACCCAACAAAGAGGTGATCGACACTTTCGTCCATAGAGTGCCTCGAATGGGGCGGTCTTAATGCTCGAGTGATAACTGTTGTTATAAGAAAACTCAACTAATGGCAGGTGTCTGTCCCAACTTTTTCCAAAGTCGATGACACATGCCCTTAGCATATCTTCCAATGTTTGAATCGTTCTTTCACTCTGACCGTCCGATTGCGGGTGATAGGCTGTACTCATATCCAGACGCGTTCCTAGTGCTTCTTGCAATGATTGCCAGAACCTTGACGTAAATCGGCTGTCTCTGTCTGATATAATGGATACTGGCACCCCATGCCTTGAGACGACCTCCTTAAGATAGGTTCGTGTTAACTTATCCATCTTGTCAGTCTCCTTAATTGGCAGGAAGTGTGCGGTCTTGGTCAGCCGATCCACGATCACCCAGATGGTGTCATAACCTCCAGAAGTCTTTGGCAACTTAGTGATAAAATCCATGGTGATATTTTCTCACTTCCATTGGGGTATCTCTGGCTGGACTAGCAATCCTGACGGCCTTTGATGCAAAGCCTTAACTTTTAAACACGTTAAGCACTTGCTGACATAATTAGCAATGTCAGCCTTCATGTTTGGCCACCAGTATGATCCCTTCAAATCGTGATACATCTTGTCCGACCCTGGATGAATAGCATATCTTGTTTTGTGCCCTTCATCCATGACCAGTTTCCTTACGCCTCCAAATTTCGGTAACCAAATTCTGCCCATGAAGTATCGACATCCATCTGACTTAATTTCAAACTGCTTATCCATGCCTCTCAATGCTTCATTCAGCAGATTATCCTCCTTGACTGCCTCTTCTTGTGCCTCTCGGACTTGAGAGTTTAGGTTTGACTGTATAGTCATGACCAAAGCTCGGACTCTCAATGGCTTAACCCGTTCCTTTCGGCTTAGGGCGTCAGCTACGACATTTGCTTTTCCTGGATGGTAGCGAATCTCGCAGTCATAGTCGCTAAGAAGTTCCACCCAACGTCGTTGCCTCATATTTAACTCTTTCTGATTCAGAATATGCTGGAGGCTTTTATGGTTCGTGAACACCGTGCACTTGGTTCCATACAAATAGTGCCTCCATATTTTGAGAGCAAACACCACTGCTCCCAGTTCCAGGTCATGAGTCGTATAGTTTACCTCGTGAATCTTGAGCTGTCGTGATGCATAAGCGATGACCTTGTCCCTTTGCATGAGCACACAACCTAATCCGTTGTGCGAGGCATCACAGTAGACTACAAAATTTTCAGTCCCTTCGGGTAGGGACAGAATTGGTGCACTACACAACCTCTGCTTAAGCAGCTGAAATGCCTTTTCCTGCTCTTCACCCCAGACGTATTTCACATCCTTACGGGTCGACTCCGTTAAGGAACCTGCTATCTTCGAGAAGTTCTCAATGAATCGCCTATAATAACCGGCAAGTCCTAGAAATTGGCGGACTTCTGTGGGGGTTCTAGGGATTGCTCAGTTCTTTATGGCCTCGATCTTTGATGGGTCAACCTGAATTCCCTGACTGTTGATCACATGCCCAAGGAATTTTACTTCTCGCAACCAAAATTCACATTCTGAAAATTTGGCGTATAGCTGCTCTTTCTCTAACAACTCCAAGATCAACTTGAGATGTTGTTCATGCTCTTCTTTACTTCTGGAATAGATTAGGATATCGTCTATGAACACTATTACAAATTTATCCAGATATGGTTTACACACCCGATTCATGAGGTCCATAAATACGGCTGGTGCGTTGGTTAAACCGAATGGCATCACCTGGAATTCATAATGTCCAAAACGAGTTCTGAATGCCGTCTTGGGGATATCTTCTTCCCGAACTTTTACTTGATGATAACCGGAGCGCAGATCAATCTTTGAGTAGAAGCTAGATCCCTGTAGCTGGTCGAACAGGTCATCAATCCTAGGGAGAGGGTAGCGGTTCTTTACCGTTAACTTGTTTAGCTCTCGGTAGTCTATGCACATTCTGAAGGATCCGTCTTTCTTTTTAACGAACAAAACCGGAGCTCTCCAAGGTGAGGAACTTGGTCGAATGAATCCTTTATCCATCAATTCTTGCAATTGACTGGATAGTTCTTGCATCTCAGAAGGTGCGAGCCTATATGGGGCTCTTGCGACCGGTGCAGCTCCTGGCACCAAATCGATTTGAAATTCTACTTGCCTAGCTGGAGGAAGCCCAGGCAAGTCTTCCGGGAATACCTTCGGGTAGTCACGTACTACTGGAATATCTTCAAGTCGTTTTTCCTTCGACTCTTTTTCTACGATCTGGACCAACACTGCATGACAACCCTTCCTAAGACATTTTAATGTTCTTAGGCCGGATATGACATTCAATTGTCGGTTCTTCTTTTCCCCTTGGACCGTGAGGACTTTCTTCTTACTGAGTGGTATTCGCACCACTTTCTTACCACACAAAATCTCAGCCTGGTTATGTGACAACCAGTCCATACCAATCACCACATCAAAACTTCCGAGTTCTATAGGCATTAAGTCTATCTTAAAGGAGTGATCTGCTAGCTTTAGTGTGCATTTCTTAATGATACTACTTGCCTTTATTATTTTGCCATCCGCCAATTCTATTGTATATGAGTTGTCTAAGGGAAGAGTAGTAACATTCAACTGCTGGCTAAGCTTATCAGATATAAAGCTCCTATCAGCCCCGGTATCAAAGAGTACGTAAGCGTAAATATCGTTTAGGAGAAATGTACCTGATACCACGTGGGGGTCCTGACGAGCGTCTCCTGCTCCCAACACAAATGCTCTCCCCTGAGCTCCTCCTTCGTTCCTCAATTTCGGACACTCACTCTTGATGTGTCCAGTTGCACCACATTCGAAACAGCCCCTCGGGTTGCTACCACTGGCACCCGGGGCTCCGGATCTACAATCTTTGGCCATATGGCCCAAACGTTTGCATTTTCCGCATTGGGTTGGACAGGGGCCAGGGTTGTGGTGGAAGGTGCATTTGGTGCAAAAAGGCTTGGTACCGGTATAGCCTCTCCTTGGCTCAACTCCTGCTACATAGGCTTTAACGGTCTCGGGCTTCTTGGACTGTGAACCCGCGTTCTTTCCGGTCTTTTCTTCCCACTTTCTCTTGTTTTCCCCGGCTTTGGCTTCGTTCCTTCGGGATACCTGGTCCATAAGATTGTTGGCCATTCTGATGGCGTCCTGTATGGTGGATGGGTTGGAGGCTGTAGCGTTTCTTTGTATTTGAGGAGCGAGTCCCCAAATATAGCGTTCAATCTTCTTGTATTCCGGAGTTACCATTTGCGGACATAGGATACTTAGTTCATGGAATCGGTTGGTATATCCTGCAATGTCCGTTCCTTTCATTGATAAGTTCCAGAACTCCGATTTCATTTTCTGGAGTTCGTTTCTCGCACAGTACTCGTCCGTCATCATCTGTTTCAACATGGACCACGTGAGCTGGTAGGCTTCGTCAATACCAACAGACTGGACGTAGGAATTCCACCATGTGAGAGCGCTATCTTGCAAGGTGTGAGTAGCAAATTTCACCTTGTCTCCTTCAGCACACCCGCTGACACGATATACGGATTCTAATTTTTCAAACCAACGGATCAAACCGACTGCTCCTTCGGTTCTATTGAAACACCGGGGTTTGCAACTTAAAAACCCTTTAATCCCACAACCTTTCGTGTGAGTTTCAGCTCCTCCCGTGGTGCGACTGGCACCACCATCCCCATTGGCTGTGCTATTCCGGTTTGCCTCGTAGGTAGCTATGGCAGCAGCCACCCTTTGTGCAACAAGCTCTTCAATGTCAGCTGCATTCATTGCTCGTTTTGGTGGCATTATCTTGAAGTTTAAAGAAGATCATAGTGTAAGAAGTTGAATCTTAAAGATGCAGCACAATACTATAATCATCAAGCACAATCTCATAAATATCTTGGGAATTTTCATTAATCATTCGAAATTTTTCTTACATTAGGGGCGGGTTATTACCCGAAAATTTTTATCCTATGCTATTACATGATATTTTTCCTACTAATACAAAGGAAATGGAAAAGTACTAGGTGTGGGAGTGATCAGGGGTCTCTCCCTTTTCCATCGCACTGAGGCGCTGCGTCAGCTCCTCGACCCGGGCTTGGCTTTCGGCTAGTTGCTGCCGAAGCTCATTCAGTCCGTCCTGCTGTATAGCAAGGGCGTGCTGATTGGCCCAATATATGTTGGAGTTTTGCAACTCCTCCCGCTCTAAACGACCGGTCATCTCCCCGATATCCAGGTTAAGTGACCGAATCTGGTGGTCATGCCTGGTAGACCTTGCGACCAAAAGTGGTATGGTCTGATCGGTAGGCTCTTGGGTGAGCGATGAGACAGGTGCGGAGGAGGGTCCTCCGATCTCAAAAGTAGGAGGAATTCCTTCCATCTGTCTCCACTCGCGGAGGGTCTCTGGTATCCAGCCCCATCGCCGGGCGTCTACCCGTCGGTGTGGGGGATTGGCCTGGGGAGTCGGAACAGGAATAGTCTCCCTTCTGGGTATGTTTACCCGTTTCCGGGTGTGTACAACATCTTTGGGCCGTTAGGGTAAGGCCTATACGGCTTATATGATGGTTCGGCCGGGTGGTATGGGACGCGGGCAGGGACCGTCGGTGGTGAGGGATCCTCTTCCTCCATCGGCTCTTCTTCGGATTCCTCCATCGGATCTTCCGAGGGGTCCTCCTCCTCCGAGGTTTCTTATTCTAGGAAGACTTCCGTGGCCGTGGGACTTGCGGGAGTGTATTCCTCCTCTGAGTCAGATAGAATGATAGTTTCTGGATGGTTCATAGTTTCTGCTAACAAGGTTCATTTGAAATCTTTTAGTTAGTTACAAAAACATTCTTAAAATCAGCAAGTTTTATGTGCAGTTATAGTCTAGGGTACTAATGCAACCTAGTTCACTATAACTATGGCTCTGATACCAATCTGTCACACCCTGCTACCTTTGTTGGCAGCGAGACGTGACGAGTGCGGAAGCGTAACCATAATTATAACGAACGACCACTATATGGACGTTTTCGAAATATTACATCATTAAAATTTAAAAATGTATTAATGTTTTACAAAATGAAAGGAATGAAGTTCGCGTAATACAGAGATTCTGATACATAATTAATGTGTCCAAAAATAATGCAGTCAAATCTCCGTTAGTTTCGAAATATGCATGCGACTCCATGAAATGCGGAAGCTTGAAAGTTGGTGTATCCGAAGGCACACTTGCCTTACTTACCTGAAAATACATACTAAAATACGTCAACAAAAAATTGTTGGTGAGTTCATAGGTTTACGCGAAAAGACCAGTTGTATGGACATTATCAGATGCGTTGAATTTATAAAATCATAAATTCCATGAGATGTATTACATAAACCATCATGTCACCGAAGCTTAATTAGAATGAGTTTGCCCCGAGCAGTATTCCCATACGTAATACCGTGTGTTGAATATATATGCACCCGCAGTTAGCTAAACCACTAACCCGAGTGGGGGACATGACTCCCAATAGATCTATCCACAATATATTCGCGCTTGCAAACAAATGCAACTAACGATTTCATGATATAAGGGCGGAAATCACATATGTAATACATAATAGAATCGAGAAGTTTTTGTGTCCATATAAAAACGAAGCATGTATTTCATCCCAAAACATAATAATGTGAAAAATGGGACTATGAAGACTCACCTTGTTGATTTTTGATGATGTTTTTGGATCTGAGTTGAACACTTGTTTGAATGGTTGAGACTCGTCCTAATATTTTTACGAGTTCGGGTCAATATCATCATAATACGTGTTTGAGTACTTCGTAATTATTTTCATGTACTTGTGGGGTGATGTATGCATAATTTCGTGGGATTTTATATGTGAATATCGATTTATAGATATTTATTTCTAAAAATAATTTGCTGCATGCATGCATACTCACGTATATATGTATACATATATATATATATATATATACATATATTCATAAATATACATGTATCTATGAGCATGTGCCTGTCTATGAAAATAGAGCATATATATAAAATTTTGGCATGATGATTTACGAGTGGTTACAAGAGAACAGTGTGCTAGTGAAAAGTATAAAATTTATTTAAGTGTTTGTGGTTGGTAAATATACATAAGACTTTGTCTGTTTGATAAATTTTAAGGTGGAAAATAAGCTAAATAAGAAAACTTACAAAGGTTTGAAGAACACTTGAAATCTTTAAATATGGTTGGCCGATTTTCTTTCTTGAGAGAATATGTGTGTTGGTGTGATTTTTGAAAATGGGTGTTGGCTTTTATTTATAGAAGAGAATCGGTTATTAAAAATAATGATAAACTACTTAAGATTTAGTGAAATGATGAAAAGAAAAGGTAGATCGGTTGAGTGTTTATAAAAAAGGTGTGGCCGATTGTTATGATTGTATGTTGTTGGTTGTTTATTAATATAATAATACAAAAGTACAAGCTAGTTGTCCTTTAAAGGACAACTTACTTTTTAGAGTGATAAGTAGTATGGGTTTTCAAATTTTATATCAATAAAAGTACAAAAGCATGCACGAAAAGGTGGTAGTAATAAATACTGATATATATATATATATATATATATATATATATATATATATATATATATATATATATATATATATATATATATATATATATATATATATATATATATATATATACATACTTAGAAAATTTTTCTGGAATGTTAAACTCGATTCAAGTGTGAATCGAGTTTGTTGCAGTGTCAATCGAGTTTTATAACATTATGCCCGAGTTTTATCACACTTTGATCGAGTTTTATGCCTTTGTCATTCGAGTTTCATATAGCTATAGTCGAGTTTTATACAACATTGCCCGAGTTTCTTGCTTCTTTAATCGAGTTTATTGCTTCACTATTCGAGTTTTGTGTAGTTTTATTCGAGTTTCATGCAACATTATTCGAGTTTACACTTACACGATTCGAGTTTCATGCAACATTATTCGAGTTTTATTGTTTAACTTTTGAATTCATACCTTACTTTTAGGCCAGTTGTTACACAAAAACACTATTTTCTATTCGAGAACAAAATTTTAAACTTAATGTTAAATCATTTGACAAGGTTCGAGATAAGCTTCTAGCCACCATTAAGGGGCTGGAATCTCAGCTTGTTCCCTAACCAAAACTGTTTAATCCACTAGTTTCTATCATCAAGAATTCCACAGTTGAAAGTCGTTTTGAATCCAAGGAATCATAATCTCAACTTAAAAGGAAACATCTTTTGGATATCAAAAAAGGCAAAGAAAAGTTGGAAATTCCGATCAAGATTTACACTGGTGACTCTTCTAAATATGTTTTCAAAAGAGCGCCGTAACGAATTCAATAAACTCTTACTTTAAGAGTACAGGGAATTCCCGAAAGCCACAAAAGTTTGGAAAATCCAACAACAAGCATAATTGGTTCTCTACTAAGAATGCATGTTTTACCTTTATTTTTTTAGCCATAAAATGTTTGCAGCTACAGAAATTGACGAACAGAGGATGTATTGACTGGAGAATACTGTTGAGCTCTATATAAAAGGATATGAACTTGACCGTATCAAATTAGAAAATTAGAATAAGGAAAAAGAGGAGATTTGCTTGCACATCTGTGAATTGTCAAAGCAGCTTAAAACATCACAACATATGGTTAATCTCCTAAAGGTACAACTTTTCGTTCAACGTTCTGAAAAATGTTTATCTCTTGAGAATAAAGTTTCAGGCCTTGAGTGTATTTAACGTCTACTACAGAATCACTTAAGTATTCATGGAGTCAATTTGCGTTCGAAGAAAATGATTTAAATTTCAATTCCTAGGTGTTTGATGATGAGAGAAAATTGTTCTTAAACAAAGAAGAATGTTTAAAAGTGATTCTAAATCTTTTGATGATAGAGCATAATTCTCAATCATTATGAAAAGGTTAATAGATCAAATATCTCATCTTACAAACAATTTGAGACTTCTCCATCTTTAAATTATTCTATTGTCACTGTTAATAAGGGTAATAAATTGCAAGATCAGGTTAATTTCTCTACACGCTTAAAGTTTTAGTATATTGACAACATCGACAAAGGAAAAGAGAAATTTATTTCTAAGCTTCCGGTCAAGGTGAATCTTCTAAATCTATTTTTTATAAAGTTTCGGGTAACACACCTTATTTTTACAAGAGAAAATCTTCTCCGAAAACTAAGACGTTTTTACAAGAAACAGGGCAGTACCGGGTAGATCTTTTGAAGAAAGAATTTCAACGTCAAATTGAATAAGCACATTTTAGAAACAAGAAAGAACTTGAATTCTAAATATGATAACGAGGATAAAAGATTTCTTCAGAATTAGTTACCAAACCTTGTACCACAGTGGGTACCCAAATCACCTGAACTTCCAGGATCCAAAATGTAATGGATACAAAAGGCCACTTGAATTGTTTTTGCATGTGATATGGCTTTTCAACAACTTAGTTCATGACTCGTGCTTCTATGTTAAGGCTTCTACTAACTTCAGAGTGGAACTCACACTTCAAAGCAATGGTTTCCTACCTTATTCTGCTTATCATTCTGAGTTTGAGTTTCTTGTGACGTCCTCATACTTTGATAGTATAATTGGAATCACCAAGATAAACAAACAACCCAATGAATAACATGTTAATTAAAATTGAATACTTAAATCAGATTTAAGCAGTTCCACACTAAAGCAATAAAAGTACATGTCTACAGTGATTAAGTCTAACTATTACATCAACATAATTGTTTTAAAGTATCAAATCCCAGCCCAAAGCTATAGGCATTCAAGTACCAATAGCTCCTAAAGTCTCCGGGATATTGAATTGAAATGCTTAAGAAGAAGGTCCAGCTACACTTTTGCCTTTGCCTGAAAACATTGTGAGTCAACAGTAAGCTAATTTGCTTAGTGAGATAACAGATTATGTAAACAACAAATATTTCTTTACAAGCATAGTGTGACTACGGGCAGTGTAAGCCCCAATGTATGTGAAAACCATGCAGTGTAAGCCACGTAGTTTGTGAAAACCATGCAGTGCGAGCATGGGGTTGGCAGTTCAAACACTTATCGGGGATATGCTGAACTTGACCAGGATAACGAGTGGGATGATCAGTCCCCAACAGTGGCCTGCTGTTAGCCCCAGTCCAGGTCGCATCAGATTGTGAAGTAATGATCATGTTGTGCAAGCATGATGTAAATAGATGCACTTTCAAATGAACGCTGGCTACATGTGTGTTACATGTCAAGTACGAGTGTGCATCATAACAACAAATCAATCATGAGTGCCAATTGATGTATATGAACAATGTGAACATGCCATTGAATATGTAAATGTGAATGCAAAGACAATAAATGTTAGAATGATAATCTATTACTCACGGTGGTTGGTATAGTGTGATTTGTCTCTGAATCAATGTGTGTTTGATAACACCACAATGATCTGTCAAGTAAGTGTAATAGTGAATTAATGTCAGTAATTGCTTAAAACTTAAATCCTGAAAATTAAGTGTAATTGGGTCTGATTTCGGACCATATCCGAATTCGGATGGATCCGAAGTCCGGATGGTCCTCTGCTCCGAATTGGGGGTGACCCGGATTGGGTAATGGTTCGAAATAGGTAAGGGTCCGAATTAGGGTGATCCGGATTGGGTCCGAAATGGGTTGATTTGAATTGGGGTACAGGTCCGAACTCGGATGGATCCGGACCGAGTTCATCAGGTCCGAGTTCATACTTAATTATTTTCTAACATTTTCCAGAAATTGCTTTTGGACCATTTTGCATGTTTCTATATCTAAGATTACAAATATGAACTTAAATGTACTCATTTAACTTGTAACGTAACACTAACATACCAAATTAATCCATTTATGTCCATTTTTCACCATGTATCGATGAACACACACACTAAAACACACACTTATCTCAAAATCATACTTAGAATGTGAATCTGATTCTGAAATTTGGTACATTGCATCACTCACTAGATTTAAACATTGCAACAATAATATACGACATGCTTGATTCCAAATTTTGAACACTTGAATCCAACAATTTCGGATTTTTGATGATGAAATGGTGAGTTTTTAGAGAGAGAAAGAGAGAGAATCGAGAGAGTAGGAGAGAGAGTGGGATTTTCAAAATGAAAGGCTTTTCCATCTTTTATTTGATATTTTGGAACTTTTGCACATTATACCCCTCAACTTCGTATTTTCTTATTTAAACCAATATTATGTTCGAAATTTGCTTAAATCGATATAATCCATTAATACAATAATTGAGTTCTTAAAATTGCAAATTACAAATAATTGAAAAGTAGGGATGTTACAGCATGGGCTCCACCACGCCTATACTTCGTCCGCGAAGTCATGCTGCGCTAAACAGACTTGGGTACTTAGTCTTCATGTCTTCTTCTGATTCCCAAGTGTGATTAGCTCCCTTATGATGCTTCCACTTGACCAGCACCATTTTGATTTCTTTGTTCCGTAGCTTTTTGACTTTTGATTCCAAAATGCACTCTGGCTCATCAACGAACCTTAGACGTTCGTCAACCTTAATTTCTGAATGATCAGTCCATGGTTCCCTTTCGGGCACCAGACTCTTCCTTAAGTATCCAATGTGAAAGACCGGGTGAATACCTGACAACTCCTCCGACAAGTCCAAATGATAGGGCTGATTTCCAAGTTTTTCAATGATGCGAAAGGGTCCTACAAATCGAGGAGATAGCTTCCCTCGCTTTACGAATCTTGTGACACCTTTCATCGGAGAAACTTTTAAGTATACCCAATCGTCCTTTTGAAACTCTATTGCTTTGTGACGGCGATCGTGATAGTTCTTTTGTCGATCTTGCACCGTTTTCATGTATTTCCGAATAAGTTGTATCTTTTCATTGGTCTCTTGTAGCAAAGCTGGTTCGGAGATAGGAGTTTCTCTTGTTTCACTCCAACAAGTTGGAGTCCTACACTTTCTTCCGTACAGGAACTCGAATGGTGCCATTTTGATTATGGAATGGTAACTGTTGTAGGAGAATTCAACCAATAGAAGATGATCGTCCCAGTTACCACCCAGATCCATGACACAGGCTCTGACCATGTCTTCCAGAGTTAAGATCGTCCTTTCACTTTGCGCATCAGATTGAGGTCTATAACCAGTACTCATTGCGATACAAGTACCAAGACCGTTTTGTAGAGCCGCCCAGAAGTTGGAAGTGAATCTACTATCTCGGTCAGAGACAATCGACTTAGGCATACCATGCCTAATGAAAATTTCGTTCAAGTATATCTGGGAAAGCCGGTCCAGTGAATAGGTTTCCCGAATGGGAATGAAATGAGCAGATTTGGTTAGGCGGTCAACGATGACCCAAATGGCATCATGTTGATGACGAGTTTTGGGCAACTTTGTTACGAAGTCCATAGTAATATGGTCCTACTTCCATTCTGGGATAGGAAGAGGTTGCATACTACCATAGGGTTGTTGGTGTTCTGCTTTGACCAATCTGCATGTTCTGCATTTCTCTACGTATTGACCAGCATCTCTTTTCAACCCTGGCCACCAGAAATCCGCTTTCAGGTCGTTGTACATTTTTGTGCTTCCAGGATGAATTGAGAACTTACACTGGTGAGCTTTTTCAAGAATTACTTCTCGCATGTTCCCGAACGTAGGAACCCAAACTCTGCCGTACACACCTTTGAGTCCGGTTCCATCATCTTGCATTAATGGCAACTGAATTCTGACATCCTCGTCCTTTACATTCTCCTCTTTTAGAGCCTGTAGTTGAGCAGCTCTTACATCGTCTATGATTGTTGATGTCAGTATCGTGGAGGTCAAGGCATAACAATATGCCTTGCAGTAAGCTTTTCTACTCAGGGTATCAGCCACTACATTGGCTTTCCCTGCATGGTAGAGAATTTCACAGTCATAGTCTTTGATCAGCTCCATTGACTTTCTTTGCCTCATATTCAAGTCCTTCTGACTGAATATATATTTCAAACTCTTGTGATTGGTGTAGAGCTGACACTTGGTTCCGTACAAGTAGAGCTGACATTTGAGAGTGAATGTGTAAGGTCTACCACTACGATCTATCTAGACGCGGAACCGTCAACGAGTGCGGAATCCTCGCTAACGGGTAGACGGTAACAACACTCACCAGGAACACGGAGACTATCAGAAGCTGCACGAACGACACACGAACGCACCTACGAACTGATTCTCTGTGAAACGACTCCAACACTGATGATAAACTCGAGATCGCTTAATGCTTAATCACTCTCGAATTCTGCAAAAAGTCTGATAATAATTCGAGTCTATCCCTAATTATAGATGCTAATTCGAGTCTGACATGGGCCAAACTCGAATCCGGCCCAAGGCCGATTCGAGTTTGTCCTCACTGACACTCTCGAATCTGCCTACATTCGAATCTAGGATCACATTCGAATCTGTCACAGATTCGAATGTCAAACCTTATAGAATTCGAATCTAACTAACATGTATATGAAACTTATGTTATTAACTTATGCTTGAATTAATCTTTGATCTTTATGTTTGAACTTCTTGTAATATGTCACACCAAGTTCAAACACACAATCAATAACTGTCAAACATATATAAACATATATATCAAACACTCGTTAATTCCCAATACTTTGTATATTACCTAAACCAAAATGTTAGATCGCTTAGACTGCTATCGTCACACAGGGTGTACCAACAGACTCCCCCTTGACGATAGCTTCCAGGATGAATTGAGAACTTACACTGGTGAGCTTTTTGAAGAATTACTTCTCGCATGTTCCCGAACTTAGGAACCCAGACTCTGCCGTACACACCTTTGAGTCCGGTTCCATCATCTTGCATTAATGGCAACTGAATTCTGACATCCTCGTCCTTCACATTCTCCTCTTTTAGAGCCTGTAGTTGAGCAGCTCTTACATCGTCTATGATTGTTGATGTCAGTATCGTGGAGGTCAAGGCATAACAATACGCCTTGCAGTAAGCTTTTCTACTCAGGGTATCAGCCACTACATTGGCTTTCCCTGCATGGTAGAGAATTTCACAGTCATAGTCTTTGATCAGCTCCATTGACCTTCTTTGCCTCATATTCAAGTCCTTCTGACTGAATATATATTTCAAACTCTTGTGATTGGTGTAGAGCTGACACTTGGTTCCGTACAAATAGTGCCTCCATAATTTGAGAGTGAATGTGTAAGGTCTACCACTACGATCTATCTAGACGCGGAACCGTCAACGAGTGCGGAATCCTCGTTAACGGGTAGACGGTAACAACACTCACCAGGAACACGGAGACTATCAGAAGCTGCACGAACGACACACGAACGCACCTACGAACTGATTCTCTTCGAAATGACTCCAACACTGATGATAAACTCGAGATCACTTAATGCTTAATCACTCTCGAATTCTGCAAAAAGTCTGATAACAATTCGAGTCTATCCCTAATTATAGAGGCTATTTCGAGTCTGACATGGGCTAAACTCGAATCCGGCCCAAGGCCCATTCGAGTTTGTCCTCACTGACACTCTCGAATCTGCCTACATTCGAATCTAGGATCACATTCGAATCTGTCACAGATTCAAATGTAAAACCTTATAGAATTCGAATCTAACTAACATGTATATGAAACTTATGTTATTAACTTATGCTTGAATTAATCTTTGATCTTTATGTTTGAACTTCTTGTAATATGTCACACCAAGTTCAAACACACAATCAATAACTGTGAAACATATATAAACATATATATCAAACACTCGTTAATTCCCAATACTTTGTATATTACTTAAACCAAAATGTTAGATCGCTTAGACTGCTATCGTCACACAGGGTGTACCAACAGACTCCCCCTTGACGATAGCTTCTAATAATTCACACATTTGATTAAGAACTTTGTTCATTTCATTTTTTATTCAAACTGCTTCCAGCATACAAACCTCTTTCAACACATACTTTAACTACATTCTCATATTTTCTAGCTTCACCATCCATATGAGTATCACTTGAAATCTTATGAGCATGCAAAATTTGAAGGTCATCTCGAGAAAGGTTTACCAGATGAAGAGGATCATAGATTTTAAGAATCACCTTTTCTTCAAAATCTTCCATCACCGCTTCTCCAGTTTCACTCTCAACATACCACCAATTCAGATTCTTCATGACATTCTGTGGCATTGGATTGAGCGGCACCTTTCTTAGACACCTTACGGGTTTGTATTGAATCTTCATCCAAGGAAGCCCAGTTAGAGAATCAATACGAGAAGGATCCTCTACTCTTTTTCCAACCCTTGGATTTAGGCGTTCAAACTTCCTTGATCTTCCCTCTTTCCTTATGATTCTGGCAATTATATCTACGTAGGGATCATTGCCAATATTGATCAGTTCTTTCCATGCTAACACCTTGATCTCAATCTTTGGCAGTGAATTGAATACTTTCAAAGTTCGCCTCAGGTACTGGAGCCCATCTTTTCTCTTGATTATGAATAGCTGCAGTTCTCGATCGAAGAACCAGCTTAATATGCTTCCTGATAATTTTCCAGTCCCCGACACTCTCATCTTCTCTTTCAGCTCTAATTCTTTCTGCTCAGCCCTGAACCACAACTTTCTTTTCTCTTCATTCGTTAACTCTCAGGCAGGTTCCTCTACTGATGACTCAACATTTAAAGCAGCATTCACCACTTCTATGTAAACAACATCATTGCCTTCTATTATATATGTATCAGTGATAGGATTTTGCTGAACGATGATTTCATCAGCTTCATCGTCTTTGTCTGCACATATCTCATCATCTGATTTCCAGTCAACAATGTCTTCAGGGACAAATTCTCCCTCTTCTAATTCTTCCATATCCTCTTCAAAGTCAAATCCCAAGTCCATTGGGTCATCATCAAGATCCATGAGAGCATCAATCATCTCACTTATCTCAAAATCCGTAGGCTTAGACGAGCTAGCCTCTCCTACTTCACCTCCCAACTGACTTGGCTCCCCCTGAGATTGAGCAGCCTGAGCAGCAGAAAAATCTACTGGCTCATTCTCTTCCTGAACTTGTTCCACAATCTTCTTCAAATCGACATTCTCTTTATCAAGATTTGCATTATGAGTCTGAATTTCACCGATTGCCTTTGTTAGGCCTAAGATTTGGACATTTTGGAAGTCAACGCGAGCTTTAAGCTGCAGAAACCTTTGGTTGTCGGCGTATGTGGTCGAGGTTGATGGGATGGATTGAAGTGGAGTTGGAATGATCGGCGATGGGATGTATGGTTCATCATGAGGTGGTGATGGTGGAATGGTGGTCTGAGGTTCCTGAGGTTGAGGAGTTTGAGTTTGAGGATTTTGTGGTTGTTCTGATGAAGCTGAAGACGATCCTTGCATAAATCTGTGACGCTTGGCCCGTTTCCTTGTCACTAACGGTGCAACTTCTTCTTCTTCAAAATCGGATTCATCAGACTCTCTTGTTACTCTCCTCCTTGAAGCTTCGTCATTGACTACCAACCTTGATCCATAAGTTCCAATTTGAACATGAGGTTCTGTAGACACTGACACTGGAGCTTCAACTTCTATCTCCTCCATCTCTTCTGATTCAGTGGCAAATGATGACTCATCACTACCAGTCTGCTCTGGTACATATTCTTCAACATCTCTCAGCACATCTTCTTCTCCCTCTGGAGGCTCAAGCAATTCTCCCACCAACGCTGCAGATATATCTTCATTGGCATGAGGACCTGCTTCCCAAATTTCATGAAGTGTCTGGCACAACTGATCAGATTCACTTGGAATATTCGAAGGGCCCGCCTCTTGTATTTCTGGTTGTTGACTTGTCGAAGGCCTTGATTCCTGAGTCTGACTCGCAGTAGCTCTTTGTCTTCGCCTTTGTTGTTGTGCTCGCGGTGGCTGTGGTTGTTGTTGTTGTTGTTGCGGTCGCTGTCCAGGTGGAACTTCCACTTCTCCTGCCCAGTTGGCAGTATCTGGTGCTTCAGAATTCCTATCCAAAACAGCTCCAAACAATGGTCGCTCGACCGGAACCGCCAACCTTCCTCTGTGCGAGGAGCAATCAGCAAAAATTCTATTATCCATCATAGCTACGCTTTGGATCTCATTTGACTGCGGCAAATTCGGCAAGAAATGCCTGATAAGCATCATTATGAATCGAGGATACAGCAGAAATTGTTGCTGCTCTGGAGCCGTGATTTGATAAACGAACTCCGAGAAAAACATTTCCGAAAAGCTGAAAGGCCGATTATATACTAAGGCGATCATCCCAGATTGGATCTTCGAGACAATATAGTCAAAACCGGCTTTCTTGGCTGCGAAACAAACCATAAACACATGAGCCAAAAATCTCCATTGGCCAATAAGTCCGCTCTTCATGTAGGAAGTCTTCGTAACATCCAAACTGTAACCCATTCTCTGAAAAGCCGCTTGCCTAATACTTAGGTGAAAATCAATAGGCCCAGACTCTTCTTCCTGAGATCCTAGCTGCAAAACTTGACGCAGCATATCGGCTGAAAACACCAACGATTGCCCGGCGATCCTTGTTCTCAGCACTGTCGGGGTGACAGAGCAGTCCACCTGAAGATGATCATAGAACTGGCGAACATAGGGAATAACAATCTGTATATTGTGAGACAATGCAAAAGCAATTCTAGATTCTACAAGGAAATCCATCATTTGACGAAAGCCTTGCGCCTCAGGGATATGATGGTCATAGGGAATGACCATATTATGCTTCAGCACGAATGCACGAACAGCCATATCTGCACAGTAGATAAACTATTAGAATTATTAAAAATCAATAAACTTGCCTAAATTCAAATTTGTTTTATTTTGAACTTGATTAAGTACAAAATCCAACACAAAAGAATTTCTACAAGTTTAATAAAATTTAAATTAAATAATTCAAATAACATAATAGATTCGAATTGATAGATTCGAAAACACCCTATTTCGAGTTTGATGACAGATTCGAATGACATGGTCTTCTCGAGTTTACTGACAAACTCGAGAACATTCATGAACAGATTCGAAATGTCGTCGGCCAAGTCTTCAACAAAACCCAAGATTTTAACCATTTTGAACTTAGCAAATCACATACATTAGTCCAACTAGGTTCTAATCACTGATATATGCATTTAATTTGACTATTTACTGGTCCAAACTTTGTAATTTTGAAAAACACGATTTAGACCCATAAACCTTCAAAAATCGATGATTTTGCTTAAAATGGTGTATAAATCTACATGAATCTTGTACAACCCAGTTCTTTGTACCTAGAAGTATGAGTAGAATCGAAACACCAAGCAAGAAACTCGACAAATTGTCGTTTATGTGGAAAACGATAAACTCGAGCAGGTAGATTCGAAATCGCCAATAGATTCGAGAAAGTAGATTCGAAAACAGTAAGGAGTTAATGACATTACTGTTAACCTATTTATACCACCTACCTTCGAGTCTATGGCCACATTCGAATCTACTGACAGATTCGATACTACCCAGTTTCGAGTTTAAACTAAACTCGAAATTCCCAAAACACTTAGAAAATTTTGAAATAAATTCAACTTTTTCAACTTTATTGTGTAACAAGATAAGTAAAAACGAAATTTAAAATTTTGACCAAAAAATTTAACTTAGACTTAAGCTATACTTATTAAAACTCACAACCTAAGCTAAACGCTAAACAAAATATTTTTGATGAGTATAGTCAAAGAAAGGTTCAATCAGATAGCGATGTCAGAGACTCACTTTCAGTACTTAAACTTTCACACTTAGGAATTTTTGATTCCTTTGATTGTTTGTCGTGAAATACCTATTTAGCCGATTGTTGGTATTTTACTCCTTTAAACATGCTACATTTTGGAATATCCCTTGGCCTTTTTATTTATCATGAAATTATCTTACGTGACTCAGACATAGACATACTTTTATGATCAAGGTATACAGACTAAGATTCTAACTTGTTGGTATTTGCAAACTTTCTTTAAAAGACAAACATCGGACACAGGTCTGTATTTTCATACAACAGAGTGTCTTAGTTTGACTTAAGGTTTATTTTGAAAGCTAGCAAGATAGCGGTGACAGGTCTGTACCGACGTACAACAAAGCGACTTATCTTGCTAACCCGAATCTAAACAGAGGCAACAGGTCTGTACTTACGTACAACAGAGTTACATGTTTTCGACTCTCAATTTTGTATGATTTTTCTATTCTTTCCATTTTAAGATGTATTTGATGTTGCTATACATCCCCAGAAAGTTTGCATACCTCATTTAGACTCAAAGTTTGTATGTCTTGTACATAAAAATTAAGACCGATTGGTCGTACATCTATGTTAGTGACACGTTTGACTTTTCCTTGAATATTTTATTTGCCTTGAGACTCCCTATATGTATTATGCCTACCAACACATCAAACTAAAGTAAAGTATAACACTTAGAATTTAGTTGCATTATGTGTGAAAGCCTAAACACTTAGAGTTTGTAACGACTGTGCTAATTTTCGTCACTTTGAACCTATGCTTCTAAGACTTAACTCCTTTTTCTGATATTCTCTTTTTTTGTATTTTTATGATTTTCTCTTTTTTTTCTTTTGTTTTTCATAAGAAATAGCAATAAAATAAGATAACCTACTAACTTACTAAAAATAGAAACTATCCTAAATTAGCAGGCTTACTATAAGAAGAAAGAAATACTACTTATATAAAAGGAAATAAACTACTACTAAGGTCAAATTACTCTGGGTTGCGCATTCCATTTAGCTGAATTAAATATTCAAACCGTGACTTATCAAATGCTTTGGTAAATAAATCTGCATTATTATATTCCGTTGCCACTTTTACCAATTTGATTAAGTTCTTTTCAGCACAATCACGAATAAAATGATGCCTAATGTCTATGTGCTTTGTTTTGTTGTGTTTAACTGGATTATTCGTTAAGCGATAGTACACTGATTATCTATCCTAATAGGAGTTTGAGTGTAAGCCAAACCGTATTCCCGCAATTGTTGTTGTATCCACAGAACCTGTGAGCAGCAACTACCAGCAGCAACATACTCGGCCTCGCACATTGACACGGCTACCGACGTCTGTTTCTTGCATTGCCAGGATACCAGTCTCCCTCCTAGGAATTGACAACCTCTAGTTGTTGATTTGCGCGTCAAGCTGCATCCTCCGTAGTCAGAATCCGTGAATGCCTCCAACTCTAGATCTCCCTCCGCGTGATACCAAAGTCCCAGCTTCGGTTTCGACTTGAGGTATCGTAGAATCCGCTTCACAGCTTTCATATGCATCTCCTTCGGATTCGCTTGAAACCTAGCACAAATACACACAGCAAACATGATGTCAGGTCTTGAAGCAGTTAAATACATAAGTGATCCAATCATGGCCCAATATAATGTCGGATCCACATCGGTATCACTTTCAGTACCCGGTCCGAGATTGTGATTCACTTGAATCGGCGTGCTGAAATGGGCAGTCAATTTTGTTCCTTCCATCCCGAAACGTTCCAATATGTCATAGACATACTTCGTCTGATGGATAAACATCCCTTCCTTCTTCTGGTCAACTTGTAACCCCAAAAAGAATGTTAACTCTCCCATTGCACTCATCTCGAATTTCGACTTCATCACCTTTTCGAAATCCTTGCACATCTGTTCGTCTGATGATCCAAAAATGATATCATCGACGTACACTTGTACCAAGATAAAATGTTCTCCCTTCCTCTTAACAAACAGAGTACTATCTATCCTACCTCTTTCAAATCCATTTTCTAATAAATGGTTGGATAGAGTCTCATACCATGCCCTTGGTGCCTGATGCAATCCATATAGAGCCTTATCTAAGCGATATACTCTATCAGGATATTTTGGATCTGTGAATCCGGGCGGCTGTTCTACATACACCAACTCCTTCACCTTCCCATATAGGAAAGCACTCTTAACATCTAATTGATATACCTTAAAGCCCTTGAAGGAGGCAAACGCTAGAAACAACCTAATGGCTTCCAGCCTTGCTACTGGTGCAAACACCTCGTTGTAATCGATTCCTTCCTCTTGGTTGAAACCCTTTACAACTAGCCTAGCCTTGTTGCGCGTGGCTATACCCCGATCGTCTCTTTTGCACTTAAAAACCCATTTGGTTCCTATGGCAACTTCCCCTCAAGGTAATGGAACTAACTCCCACACTTCTAGTTTCCTAAATTGCGAAAGTTCTTCCTGCATCGCTTCAACCCAGGAGTTATCCTTAAGTGCCATTTGCACATTCTTAGGCTCTACTTGCGATATGAAACACGAATAGAGACAGGTATGATATGCCTGAGAGTCGTTTATCATCGACAACAACACAGTGTTGTTATTTAAAATACTCCTAGTCCTCACACCCTCGTTAGGATTTCCTATGATGCTTTCTAAAGGATGGTTCTTATTGATCCTAGAGGTCTCTATCTCATCAACCCTTAGATTATCTCCTAAGTTAGATCCTATTTCACCTAATGGGGGAACTTCCTCAGATTCTACATTTTCCTCCTCGTGGACATTTTCCTCAGAGTTGGAATTTGTTGCCTGAGTCTGGTTCTCAGTTGTAGGCGCTTCTGGTTCAGCAACTTCTGGAGATCCATCTTCAGTCGCAGTAGGCTCGGATGTGGATTCAAACGTAGTCCTCGGAAAGGTATGACCATCGTCATTCAGATGCAACGTCGCCATGTCCTTTTCGATTGTACCTGCATTTTCATCCACAGGAATGTTAAATGACTCAAATAATTTATCATAGTCAAATATCCATTCCGGACCTGTTTGGGGTTCATGTGTATAACTTGTGACTTCAATGTTATACACAATTTCCACTGTACCATTTGTTTTGTTAAAAACCCGTTTGTTTGGTGAGTTCGGCACATAACCTAGGAAGTATCCTTCGTCAGCCTTTTCACCAAACTTCGGTTGATGTTTTGTACGCAAAAGAGTGCATGGTACCCCAAACGGTTCGAAGCCAGTTAAATTAGGTGGCCGTTTATTCAAAATTTCATAACAAGTTTTGTTCAAAGATTTGACAGTTAGGACTCGGTTTAAAATGTGACATGCGGTATTCACTGCCTCCCCCCAAAACATGGTAGGAAGCTTTGAATCCGACAACATGGTCCTAGCTGCCTCAATCAGTGTCCTGTTTTTACGTTCAGCCACCCCATTTTGTTGAGGCTCATATGGTGCACTGAATTGATGCACTATGCCCTTTGATAGGCAATATACACCAAGTACAATGTTTTTGAATTCAGTTCCATTATCACTACGTATCCTTTTAACCCTTGTTCCGTAGGAATTCTCCACTTGGTCTAAGAACCCGATGAGCTTGGAAGCCGTCTCGTCCTTTGTACCTATAAAGAAAACCCAAGAAAATTATGAGTAATCGTCAGTGATAACCAAACAGTACCAACTACCTCCTATACTCCTTTTGTTGATTGGTCCGAAAAGATCCATGTGCAACAAATCGAATGTTGAGGTTATGGAGTTCTGCGTCTTGGACTTGTGTATCTTCTTATGTTGTTTGCCATTTTTGCATGGTAGACACTTGTCCTCGAACTGAAAGCTCTTCATAGGCACACCTTGCACCAACCCATTTTTCGTTATGTAGTTCATCTTTCTTAGGTGCAGGTGAGCCATGCGTCTGTGCCCCAATACCGATTCCGTCTCCGAAGCTTTGGATAACAGACAGATTGGCCCCATCGAAGTCCCCGGCTTGTTCATATCAAGCATGTACAAGTCATTCTTCCTTGGTTCCCGCATCAATACCCATTCTTTAGGAATCTTGAATCCCGGTTTTAGCACTAACGCTTCAGTGTCAGTGAACAACACTGAATTCTTCTTGTCACAGATTTGAGATACACTAATGAGATTGTGAACCAGTTTATCAACGTGATAAACTTGGTCCAATTTGATCGTCCCATTAGTGACCACTCCGGTACCCGTGATGTTTCCTCCTTTGTTACCCGCGAATGATACAAATCCCCGATTCCCACCCTTGAAGTCTGTAAGGAGACTTCTTTCCCCTGTCATGTGCCTGGAGCATCCACTGTCGACGAACCATTTGTTGTTTGGACCTGTGGTAATCTCCTGCACATGAAAGAAAATAGGTTAGTTATCACGGGGAACCCAAGCAATAACTGGCTTGGTTATACCATTCTCGTCCACATACTTAAACTCTTTCAAATACCCATCTCGCCTTTCAGGTGACTTGGGTCGTTGAACAGGAGTTTGTTGTGGTGCCGAGTGATGTAAATTCACTCTTTGCCTTTGAGTAGGCATTTGTTGTGGAGCTCTACAATAATTCCTATTATATTGCATTTCGGATTGTGATCCTTGAGCCCTAACCGGTGCGTAATGTCTAACAGGAGTATGAGACCTAACTGGAGTGTGTGCCCTGCTAGGTGTTGTGCTCCTATAGACTTGTTGAGGTGCTGACCTAGATTGATTAATGACACGATTCGGTGAATTTGTCCTAACCACTTCTTTTAGTCCAACCTTTACCGGTGTTTGTTTCACAACTTGTTTTGGTGCAGCCTGCACAGTTTCCTCGGTACTCTGAGAACTACTAGTGCTCGCCACATTTGTTGAGGGCTTAACAGGTGTTGGGTTCACTGTCTTAGGTGTAACTTCGGCTTTCCTAAGCGGACAGTGAGAAGCAACATGTCCCTTTTCATGACATCTAAAGCAAGACATCTTATCTATGGACTTCTTGTGTGTTCCCTTAGACTTAGGTGTCTCACTAGTGTCTTGGTCCTGTTGAACATCTATCGCGACTGGTTCCTCGTCCTGATCATTAAAATCAATTTTATGTTTTCCTGCAGGTGTTTCACTAGAGGAAGACACAAACTTGACTTTCTTAACCTTGACAGTTGTATCAGTCACCTTAGGTGTATTTTCTACTACAGGCTCAGATATAGGTGCAGGTATGTCCTCTAAGTCTACTGATTTATCAGTTTTCTCCTGAGTTTGAGGCACGTAGTTTGCATTAAAAGGTGGAGGAATTTCATGAAATCCTAGACCTACGGGCTTTTTAGATTGTCTCTGAGCATCTAAAACTTTTCCTAGGTTCAGGCTTGAATTCCTAAACTTCTCTAGCTTACTATTGGCCTCAGCTACCTTTACCTTTGTTTCAGCTAGCTCTATGTCTTTGTCCTTAAGATTTTTGGTCAAGGACTCTACATGCTCATACATAAGCTCTAACCTAACACACTGCTCACTCAGTTTGTCTTTCAGAACTATTACGTCTTGAGCATCAGCCTTAAGTTTTTCCTTAAGATCTTGCTTAATGTCGTTCAGGCTAGCGTTATCTGCTTTTAATGACTCATTTTGAGCAGTTATTGTTTTATGTGATTCTAAGACTAGATTTAACCTATCATTAGAAGTAACACATAACGAGCATAATTCATGAAAAAGAGAGTAAGTCAGACTAACCTTGGTGTGGTCGGATTCCACATTGGCCATTTGAGCGGTAAACTCCAGAAGCCTCTGATCATTCGTCTTCTCCACCCACATCGGACTGCTGTCCCTTGTGGTCTGCTCTTCCCCTTCACACCCAGTTTCCATGAGTTCAGCCATAAAAGCCCGAGCATTTGATTCTGGATGTGAGCTCCAGTCGTAAGTACCATCTAGTTGTCTGTCTGAAGTGACATTTGATAGTAGACCAGCTAGAATGGCATGACCGGCAGATGAACTCGGAAGGTATCGTTGTTGGGACTGATTCTGAAACTGTCCATTATGCTGATTCTGCCCTTGGTACGTATCTACCTTTGGTCTCTGACATTCTCTGGCGAAGTGCCCCAGACCTTGACAGTTATAGCACTTGACTTTGGATTTATCAAATCCAATCCCCTTATTGTTCATCGTCAGATTCCTCCCAGTTCTTTTGATGAATCTTTTAACCCTTTGGGTTACCATGGCCAGTTGCCATTTTAGATCCATTTCCTCAAGATCGTCAGGGTCGACCTGATCATAGTCTTCATCCCAAAGAGCAGGATCGTTAATTTTTCCCTGAACGCAGTTCCCGTACGCGGCCACAAATGTAGCAAGCAGATTCAAATGTTCTTCCGCTGATTTTGCGCTCATGGGCATCTTAGAATAGCTCGTCGCCTGTGCTGCTTGAGGTTGCTGTTCTTCTGATCTTCCCAACCCTAAGAACGCTCTGTTCAGTGTGTCATCAGACTCTGCTGGTGACGACGTTTCTCCGGTGAAAAACGCTGTAGCAGTCTTCAGATCGGCGGTCGCTGAAGGTTTTGTTGATTTTCCAAAATACATCGCTGGATTCTGGACTTGTTCGTAATCCGTTTCGGCCTTCAGTAGCTCGAAGTGATATGCCCGCAACGTTCCCACGATATCCTCCAGAGATTGGGTATAATACTTGTCTTCATTAATGTGACACCCTTGCCAAAATAACCATCATTACAAATCACCCAGGATTAATCACCAACAAACAGATAACATAATGATCTGATAGCTTAAATTTCAGTGCGGAAGCATAAAATACAAAATAAAATAATACAAATTT
The DNA here is from genome assembly GCA_020465985.1 of Centrapalus pauciflorus. NCBI lineage: Eukaryota > Viridiplantae > Streptophyta > Magnoliopsida > Asterales > Asteraceae > Centrapalus > Centrapalus pauciflorus. The sequence continues at coordinate 26,503 of JAANYP010003169.1, forward strand.
GTCATACACCCTACGGTGCTACATAGGTTACACGTCTAAGTCTACAATCTCAAAAGTAATACGTCATCCCCAAATTTATTACAACTGTAATTCCATAAACCAAATACCAAGTGAAACAGTAGGAATCTTCAAATGGTTCAATAAACGTCCTAGCTAGACGGTCCCGCAGCGGATTTCCCTTTTCCTGTAAAAAGTCAACAACTGAAGGGGTAAGCTAAAGCTTAGTGAATACCATATGATTTTACACATTCTACAAATCATTATGATGCCACCAAGAGTAACCGTGGTAACACATACCGTATACTCCACACGTACTCCAAGTACGCAAACCCGAGCCACAGCTCCTTCGAGCTGACACTCGGCATAAGAAAAACCAACCATCTGAGGCAGACATTACATCGGGGATGACTTACTGTCTATCCTGACCACAGAGGTGTCAAACTCTTGGTCATATAGCACAGTAACATCAGAGTACAGATGTGACCACGCAGGTCCATCGAAAGGATGCACAACAAATGAACGGACATGCAACAAGTACGAATGTGTATCAACATATACGCATGTTAGTAGAGTGCCAAACGAATATGAAACAACATGCCTCAGCAGGCAATGCAAACATAATGCAGATGCAGCAATGTTAAAATCAAAGGTACTCACAGTGGGTGCGTTATTATACTTCAAGCAATATTATTTCTCCTCGGAATTTCAACCGGATCCACAAAGTACCCCACTGTGGGTTAAACAACACCACAAGGGACCTGTTTCATTTCCATAAGGAAAACATATCATCATTATATGTTCTTTAACAATTTGACATTAACTTGTATAAATGAAAGTGTTACAACATTCAGAATCGTCATCCGAAACTCATATTTAAATCTCATCCTTTATTATATGCCTTAATATGGTACTAAAGATATCCCAATTGCGTGTTTATTTGACCATAAATTCGGATCCTTTTAAACCCATCCGAATTACCCAAAAACTTATAGAACTCGCCGAGTAAGACAGGAACTTCCCGAGTTCCTATCCGAATTTCGGACCTTTCACTGAATTTCGGACACATCCGAATTGGCTTGACCCATCCGAGTTCGGGTTGACCCATCCGAATTCGGACCCCTCCGAGTTCGGTTCTTAACTTGATTTCGGTCCTATCCAAATTTCGGGTCTCATCCGAATTCGGGTCTCATCCGAATTCGGGTCCCAACCGAATTCGGATCCAACACTTATGAATTTTTTTTGAAGATTTATTCAAGATGTTCTTGAGAACTCGCCGAGTTCCCCCTGAACTCGCCGAGTTCACTAGCAGGTTTGCAGTTCGCAACTTACGGATTTTAAGTAAAAATTTCCAAAACTTAAATCTAACAACATGCAATCCATACATTTGATTTATTACTATATATTGAGTGTTTTTACATCATAATCCATAACATTAACATCTAATTTCGTCCAGATTTGGCCAAAAATGAGCAGAAACCTCAAGAACACATAACTTAATAAAAAGTCAGATTTCTAACCTTTTTGAACGAATTAACCGTTGATTCTTATTTCCTAAGCTTCAGTAATCTTCCAAGGATGATTTCCAACTACTATAACCAACATGCATTACAAATTTTCAGATTTAAAAATCCGAATTTTGTTTCATTATTCTTCAAAATAAAACCCCAAAACTTCAAAATTATATTCTTACCTTAAATCCAATCGATTCTTGTTAATTTCCAGATATAAATCCACGAATTTATCTTCACAAATTTTGAATTTCAGCAGAGATTTAGAGAGAGATAGAGAGAATTCTTTTGCTTGAAATGGTGAAGTGAATGAATGAAAGACACCAAAGGTCTTTTATTCAAAAGTTTCGGCTATTGACACTTTTAGCCCCTCAACTTATCCAGTTCCATTAAATACTGATTTTCATCATTATTTTCAACATCACCAACTTTTAAACAATCATACTTAATAACTAAAATTTAACATTCACAAACATTTTAATTTCATAAAATAACAACCAACTTCCAAATATCCAGATACATAAACATTTTTAATAATTTAACTTAATACAGAAATTCATCTAATTATCCCAATTACAATAAATTAAATCCGAGGATGTTACAGCATGGGCTCCACCACGCTCAACTTTGTCCTCGAAGTTACTCGGATTCGAACAGTTGCGGATACTTCGACATTTCAGACTTAGGCTCCCACGTATGATTGGATCCTTTGTGATGCTTCCAACGTACAAGCACCATTTCAATTTCCTTACTTCTCAATTTCTTCACTTTTTTATCTAACACACACTCCGGCTCTTCTACATACCGGAGCCTTTCATCAATCTGCAACTCCGTGTGATCTGCCCAATCTTCGTTTTCGGTTGTGAACGACTTTCTAAGGTTCCCCACATGGAACACCGGGTGTATGCCCGACATTTCTTCAGGCAACTCTAAACGATACGATTGGTTTCCTACTCTCTCAGTAATCCTGAATTGCCCAACAAATCTCGGAGCCAACTTTCCTCTCTTTACAAAACGTGTAACACCTCTCATAGGTGACACCTTCAAATAAACCCAATCGTTCACATCAAAACTGATTGGTTTGTGCCTCCTGTCATAATAACTCTTCTGGCGATCCTGAGCCGCTTTCATATTCTGTCTAACTAGTTGTATCTTCTCATTTGTCTCTTGTAACAATGCCGGCCCAGCAATCGGCGTTTCTCCGGTTTCCCTCCAACACGTAGGAGTCCTACACCTTCTCCCATATAATGCCTCAAACGGCGCTTTCTTGATCGTCGCATGGTAACTATTATTATATGAAAACTCGATCAGTGGCAAATGATCATCCCAATTGCCACCGAGATCCAATACAAACGACCGCATCATATCTTCAAGCGTTAGGATGGTCCGCTCACTCTGACCATCAGTTTGCGGACGATAAGCTGTACTCATTGCTATCCTCGTACCCAACCCTTCTTGTAAAGCCGACCAAAAGTTGGAAGTAAATCGGCTGTCCCGGTCCGATACAATGGACTTCGGTACTCCATGTCTAGCAACGATCTCGTCCATGTAAATGTGGGCTAACTTCTCTAATGAATAGCTTTCCCGAATCGGTATAAAGTGTGCGGACTTAGTTAACCGATCAACTATCACCCAAATTGCATCGTGTTGACGCCTAGTTTTCGGCAACTTTGTGACAAAGTCCATAGTGATATGCTCCCACTTCCATTCTGAAATGGGAAGCGGTTGCAAACTACCGTATGGTTGCTGATGTTCGGCTTTCACTAACCGACAAGTTCTGCATCTCTCCACGTACTGGCCTATGTCTTTCTTTAATCCCGGCCACCAAAAGTCTGCTTTCAGCTCGTTGTACATCTTTGTGCTTCCGGGATGTACAGAAAATTTCGATTGGTGAGCTTCTTCTATTATCACATTCCTCATGCCTCCATACTTTGGCACCCAGATTCTTCCGTAAATTCCTTTCAAACCCGATTCACTAGTTTCCATATTCTTCATTTGCACCCTTATATCTTCATTACCAACGTTTTCATCTTTCAAGGCTTCCTTTTGAGCGGCCTTGACATCATCAATAATAGTGGATGTCAACATAGTAGATGTCAACATGTAGCAGCAATCCTTAGCATATGCTTTGCGACTCAAAGCATCGGCTACCACGTTAGCCTTTCCAGGATGGTAAAGGATTTCACAGTCATAATCCTTTATTAGTTCCATCGAACGTCTCTGTCTCATGTTAAGTTCTTTCTGGCTGAAAATGTACTTCAGGCTCTTATGATCCGTGTATAACTAACACTTAGTTCCGTACAGATAGTGTCTCCACAATTTCAAAGCAAAAGTGGCAGCTGTCAACTCAAGATCATGAGTTGAGTAGTTCTTTTCATGCTGCTTAGGTTGTCTCGAGGCATACGCGATCACCTTTCCACGTTGCATCAATACCGCACCAAGTCCCAACCTCGAAGCATCCGTGTATACAACAAAGTCCTCATTACCCTCTGGTAGGGCAAGTATCGGTGCTTCGCTTAACGTCTTCTTCAAGATCTCAAACGCTTCTTGCTGTATGGTTTCCCAAACAAATGGGGCATTCTTCTTTGTTAATGCCGTCAACGGAACTGCAATCTTTGAGAAGTCCTTTATAAACCTCCTATAATATCCCGCCAATCCAAGAAAACTCCTGACTTCCGTAGCTGAACGAGGCGACTCCCAATTCCTTACCGCTTCTACCTTAGCCGGATCTACAGAAATTCCGGCCCCCGAAATCACATGCCCTAAAAATTGAATCTGTTGCAGCCAAAACTCACACTTCGAGAATTTGGCATACAACCTTTCTTTTCTCAGCAATTCTAATAGTTCCCTTAGATGTTCCGCATGCTCAGCTTCAGTCTTAGAATACACCAATATGTCATCAATGAACACAATCATCGTCTTATCTAGCATCGGTCTACAAACTCTGTTCATTAAATCCATAAAAACAGCCGGGGCATTGGTTAACCCAAAAGGCATAACCAAGAACTCGTAATGCCCGTAACGTGTCCTAAAAGCTGTCTTAGGCACATCCTCCTCTCGTACCTTCAACTGATGATATCCCGACCTCAAGTCAATCTTGGAAAATACGCTCGCCCCATGCAATTGATCAAACAAGTCATCTATCCTTGGCAATGGATACTTGTTCTTTATTGTCAACATATTCAGCTCCCGGTAATCGATGCACATCCTCATGGTGCCATCTTTCTTCTTCACAAATAATACCGGAGATCCCCACGGCGATGAACTCGGTCGAATGAAGCCCTTGTCCAACAACTCCTGGAGTTGTGTCATCATCTCTTTCATCTCAGTAGGAGCAAGGCGATACTGAGAACGAGCTACTGGTGCAGCTCCAGGGATCAGGTCAATTCGAAACTCCACTTGTCTCTCAGGCGGCACGCCAGACAAGTCTTCCGGAAACACATCCGGGAACAGTGATACAACAGGCACATCGGCCAAAGTCTTCTTCTCAGCCTTGGCATCAATAGCATATGCCAGGTAGGCATCACAACCCTTTGCAACAAGCTTTCGGGCTTTTGCAATGGTCAACAAACATAGATCCCCACTTCTCCTATCCCCGTAGATACAGATCTCACGCCCCTCCGGAGTAGTTATCTTGATCATACGCTTCTTACACACTATGTGGGCTTCGTTCTCTATCAACCAATCCATCCCGATAATTATATCAAATTCACTAAACTCGATCGCAATCAAGTCCAAATTTAAGACTACATCTTCAATCACTAAGGCGCAGTTACGGTATACCTGATCTACATTGACTAGAGTATTACTAGCAGTTTCAATATCTAGTACAGCATATAGCTTAGACAAAGGCATGGCAAGTTGTTGTGCAAACATAGTAGATACAAATGAGCGGTTGGCACCCGAATCGAAAAGAACTCGTGCAGGCATGGAATTAACAATAAACATACCAGTAACCACCTCGTGGTTTTCCCTAGCCTCCTTTGCAGTAATCTGAAATGCACGAGCCGGTGCCCTTTGTGGCTGGTTCCGGCGGTTGACTGAACCACCACTAGATCCTCCAGATGATCGGGTTGTCGATGGAGCAGCAGCTGCTGGAGCGTTCTTTCGACAATTCCGACTATAGTGCCACCATACCCCACACTTATGGCAAGCATCAGATTTCCGTGGGCATTCATTCTGAAAGTGGCCCAACTCTCCGCAGCAAAAACACGCACGCCCGTTTGTGCACTTGCGGAAGTGTTCCAGATGGCACTTATTACAATACTGCGGCTCGGTGTTGATAGAGTAAGCACGTGCACGACCAGAAGAACCAGACTGTCGGCGATAAGACTGTTGCGGCGAGTACTGCGAAGATCGTGAAGAACCATAGTAGCCTCCTTCGCGTTGTCGTTTCGGTGGTGAAGGTTGAGTTGGGTTAGCTGAAGCAGCAGCAGACCCCATCACATATCCAGACATACTTAGAATCTGTTCCACATTTCTGGCGGCTTCCAATAGACCAGCAAATGTGGGGTAGCGTACATTGCTCATCACCCTTCGGATTTCCAAATCAAGACCAGCCTCAAACCTGGTCACTTTCCTTTCCTCAGTATCCACCTGATGAGGCGCGAACAAACTCAGCCTCGTAAACTCTACAGCATACTGGGAAACAGACTTAGTCCCCTGTATCAACGTCATGAACTTAGCCTCCAATCTTTGGCGCTCATCGGCCAGGCAATATTGCTGAGTAAAAACTTCTGTGAACTCAGCCCATGTCACAACAGATACTTTCTCCATAGTTAACGCATTCACCATCGAGTTCCACCACATTACTGCATCCTTGGTGAACATTGCAGTAGCGAACCGGACCATATCCTTCTCAGCACAATCGCTGATTCGGAATGTCCGTTCAGTGGCTGTTATCCATTCCAGAGCGGCAACAGCATCACCCAGTCCATTGAACTCGACTGCTCCATTTCCCTTGAAGTCCTTAAACCGACAACCTCTGGGCTTATTAGATGACCCAGTGTTGTCATCTTGCTCGTCATTGTTTCCTCCCTCCTTTTCCTTATTCTTCCTTTTGTCTTCTCTTCGCTTAGCTTCGGCCTCATCTCGAGCCCGAAACTGATCTTGTATCATCCGATTTTGCTCAGCCATCATGGCTAGCATCATTTCTCTCGTCTCTTCTGGTGTCATTCCTCCTCCAGACATGTTCTGAAATATAAAACATATAACTTATTAAGTAACATGTCATCAATTTATAGACACCGCCCAATTGTCCCGTATGATAGTCAATATTCTTATGATTACTAAATCGTAACCTATCTTAGTTCATATCATTACTTAGAATCACTACATGTCAACACTTAATGTTTGAGACCAAGACCTCACGGACACTTGAATCTCAAACTACTGCTCTGATACCATAAGTTGTGACACCCTTGCCACAATAACCATCATTACAAATCACCCAGGATTAATCACCAACAAACAGATAACATAATGATCTGATAGCTTAAATTTCAGTGCGGAAGCATAAAATACAAAATAAAATAATACAAATTTGTCATACACCCTACGGTGCTACATAGGTTACACGTATAAGTCTACAATCTCAAAAGTAATACGTCATCCCCAAATTTATTACAACTGTAATTCCATAAACCAAATACCAAGTGAAACAGTAGGAATCTTCAAATGCTTCAATAAACGTCCTAGCTAGACGGTCCCGTAGCGGATTTCCCTTTTCCTGTAAAAAGTCAACAACTGAAGGGGTAAGCTAAAGCTTAGTGAATACCATATGATTTTACACATTCTACAAATCATTATGATGCCACCCAGAGTAACCGCGGTAACACATGCCGTATACTCCACACGTACTCCAAGTACGCAAACCCGAGCCGCAGCTCCTTCGAGCTGACACTCGGCATAAGAAAAACCAACCATCTGAGGCAGACATTACATCGGGGATGACTTACTGTCTATCCTGACCACAGAGGTGTCAAACTCTTGGTCATATAGCACAGTAACATCAGAGTACATATGCGACCACGCAGGTCCATCGAAAGGATGCACAACAAATGAACGGACATGCAACAAGTATGAATGTGCATCAACATATACGCATGTTAGTAGAGTGCCAAACGAATATGAAACAACATGCCTCAGCAGGCAATGCAAACATAATGCAGATGCAACATTGTTAAAATCAAAGGTACTCACAGTGGGTGCGTTATTATACTTCAAGCAATATTATTTCTCCTCGGAATTTCAACCGGATCCACAAAGTACCCCACTGTGGGTTAAACAACACCACAAGGGACCTGTTTCATTTCCATAAGGAAAACATATCATCATTATATGTTCTTTAACAATTTGACATTAACTTGTATAAATGAAAGTGTTACAACATTCAGAATCGTCATCCGAAACTCATATTTAAATCTCATCATTTAGTGTGTAATCAATCTCACATAACCCTTCATTATATGCCTTAATATGGTACTAAAGATATCCCAATTGCGTGTTTATTTGACCATAAATTCGGATTCTTTTAAACCCATCCGAATTACCCAAAAACTTATAGAACTCGCCGAGTAGGACAGGAACTCGCCGAGTTCCTATCCGAATTTCGGACCTTTCACTGAATTTCGGACACATCCGAAATGGGTTGACCCATCCGAGTTCGGGTTGACCCATCCGAATTCGGACCCCTCCGAGTTCGGTTCTTAACTTGATTTCGGTCCTATCCAAATTTCGGGTCTCATCCGAATTCGGGTCCCAACCGAATTCGGATCCAACACTTATGAATTTTTTTTGAAGATTTATTCAAGATGTTCTTGAGAACTCGCCGAGTTCCCCCTGAACTCGCCGAGTTCACCAGCAGGTTTGCAGTTCGCAACTTACGGATTTTAAGTAAAAATTTCCGAATCTTAAATCTAACAACATGCAATCCATACATTTGATTTATTACTATATATTGAGTGTTTTTACATCATAATCCATAACATTAACATCTAATTTCGTCCAGATTTGGCCAAAAATGAGCAAAAACCTCAAGAACACATAACTTAATAAAAAGTCAGATTTCTAACCTTTTTGAACGAATTAACCGTTGATTCTTGTTTCCTAAGCTTCAGTAATCTTCCAAGGATGATTTCCAACTACTATAACCAACATGCATTACAAATTTTCAGATTTAAAAATCCGAATTTTGTTTCGTTATTCTTCAAAATAAAACCCCAAAACTTCAAAATTATATTCTTACCTTAAATCCAATCGATTCTTGTTAATTTCCAGATATAAGTCCACGAATTTATCTTCACAAATTTCGAATTTCAGCAGAGATTTAGAGAGAGATAGAGAGAATTCTTTTGCTTGAAATGGTGAAGTGAATGAATGAAAGACACCAAAGGTCTTTTATTCAAAAGTTTCGGCTATTGACACTATTAGCCCCTCAACTTATCCAGTTCCATTAAATACTGATTTTCATCTTTATTTTCAACATCACCAACTTTTTAACAATCATACTTAATAACTAAAATTTAACATTCACAAACTTTTTAATTTCATAAAATAACAACCAACTTCCAAATATCCAGATACATAAACATTTTTAATAATTTAACTTAATACAGAAATTCATCTAATTATCCCAATTACAATAAATTAAATCCGAGGATGTTACAATTAAGCTTGATCATTGCCACATACATAGCCCATTTGGCTGGTAAGGCACCAAGAAGCTTAGTGTTCTTGTCTGTGTCAGTATACTCAATCCCGTGACTTTCAAGTTCCGTCAACAAATGATAGAACCGGGTGACGGTATCATCCAGCTGCTCATCCTTTAACGCCTTGAAAATTGCAAACTGTTGTTTCAACAGCTCCGTACGCTTTTGTCGAACCCTAGGATTACCCTCACACCTCTTCTCTAGTGACTCCCAAAGTTCCTTAGATGTCTTTTGAGTCCCAAATGTGTGTAGTATATCCTGAGGCAATGCCATAATATTATCGAGAAAGCTTTGTTCTCGGCTTCATACAGTTTCTTCGCATCCTCCTTCATCATTTGGTATGATAAGACTCTCTGACGGCCTTCAACTTCAGAAATTGGTGGAATGTATCCTTCATCAATACATACCCACATGCACATATCATTGAAACGCACAAAATCGGTAAACCGATCTTTCCACCAGTAATAATCCTCGAGTTTCATCAGCTTAGGCGGAGTGTTTGCCTTCCCGACCTCGTGGTCCATTTCCAGAAACTTTTGAAGGTTTGACATCGTTTCAAAAGGAATTGAATTGGAACATAATTTATTTAATTCGAAACTGACTTAAGCTTAATCTTTCGAATCTAGGTAGATTCGAATATAATTTAGGTTAAATCTTTTTGGGATTAAATTCGATTAAGTGTTGAAATTCAATTAAATTCGAAATTATGACAGATTCGAAAAGCTTCAAACTCGAAGGTCAAGGTTAACTCGAACACACAGCAGATTCGAAACCCTATTCGACACTAGATCAGATTCGAATCAAACTCGAATGTCAGCAAATTCGAGACCCAATTCGAAACTAGAACAAACTCGAATTAGATTCGAAAACACTCTGTTATCAGACTCGAAAGGAGCGTATTTGGTTAGGCTCGAGACTAAGTGTAACCCTAATTACCCCTAATAGATTCGAGCGCCGCAAACTCGAAAAACGGCTAATACTTTGATCTTTTGACGTTTTGCAGATTAAATCAATATTTTTGCAACGAAAAATATTGATTTCGATAAAAAACGTGAAAAACACAAAGTATTTCCCGGATGACTATTTGCTAGGCTCGAAGAACACGAAAAACACGAAGATGAGTGAAAAACCGTCCAAAAGCGTCAAGAAACCTAGGATGTATCTATATGAACACGAAGAACACTAAGAACACCCCGTAGGCTTTGATACCACTTGTAAGGTCTACCACTACGATCTATCTAGACGCGGAACCGTCAACGAGTGCGGAATCCTCGTTAACGGGTAGATGGTAACAACACTCACCAGGAACACGGAGATTATCAAAAGCTGCACGAACGACACACGAACGCACCTACGAACTGATTCTCTCCGAAACGACTCCAACACTGATGATAAACTCGAGATTGCTTAATGCTTAATCACTCTCGAATTCTGCAAAAAGTCTGATAATAATTCGAGTCTATCCCTAATTATAGAGGCTAATTCGAGTCTGACATGGGCCAAACTCGAATCCGGCCCAAGGCCCATTCGAGTTTGTCCTCACTGACACTCTCGAATCTGCCTACTTTCGAATCTAGGATCACATTCGAATCTGTCACAGATTCGAATGTCAAACCTTATAGAATTCGAATCTAACTAACATGTATATGAAACTTATGTTATTAACTTATGCTTGAATTAATCTTTGATCTTTATGTTTGAACTTCTTGTAATATGTCACACCAAGTTCAAACACACAATCAATAACTGTCAAACATATATAAACATATATATCAAACACTCGTTAATTCCCAATACTTTGTATATTACTTAAACCAAAATGTAAGATCGCTTAGACTGCTATCGTCACACAAGGTGTACCAACAGAATGTCACAGCAGTTAGCTCCAAGTCGTGAGTGGAGTAATCTTTCTCGTGCGGTTTGAGCTGTCTAGACGCATATGCTATGACATTTCCTATTTGCATTAATACTGCTCCCAAACCCATGCCTGATGCATCTGTATAGACAACAAAGTCTTCGTTTCCTTCAGGCAGGGCTAATACTGGTGCTTGACGTAGTAACTTCTTCAGATTATCAAAGGCAGCTTGTTGTTCATCTTTCCAAAAGAAAGTTACATTCTTGCGAGTCAGCTTAGTGAGAGGAACGGCGATTTTAGAGAAGTCTTTGATGAATCGGTGGTAATAACCAGCCAATCCCAGAAAGCTACGAATCTCTGAGGCGTTGCGAGGTGATTCCCAGTTCTGGATAGCTTCGATCTTTGAAGGATCAACTGCAATCCCAGCACCAGATATCACGTGCCCCAAGAATTGGATCTGAATTGAATGTTGAGTAGGTACAAGTTAATAAAAGAGTTTATGATTAAGTATAAGGATCATGAAATTGTTTGAGACGTTGAGACCTACCTGCCTCAACAGAATTCACATTTCGAGAATTTGGCATAAAGTCGCTCTTTGCGTAACAACTCTAGCAATTCTCGCAGATGTGTAGCATGATCCTCTTCGGTCTTTGAATAAATAAGAATGTCATCAATGAACACGATGACAGATTTGTCGAGCATTGGCCCGCAGACTCTATTAATGAGATCCATGAAAGCAGCCGGCGCATTTGTAAGACCAAATGGCATTACCAGAAACTCGTAGTGTCCGTAACGAGTTCTGAAAGCCGTCTTTGGAATGTCATCTGGGTGTACTTTGAGTTGATGATAACCCGAACGAAGATCAATCTTCGAAAAGTAACTTGCGCCTTGCAATTGGTCGAACAGAACAGGTTCGCCCCAAGGAGATGAACTTGGGCGGATAAAGCCTTTGTCAAGTAGTTCTTGTAACTGCTTCATCATTTCCTGCATTTCTGCAGGAGCCAAACGGTACGGAGCCTTTCCTATTGGAGCAGCTCCAGGAATGAGAGTGATACGGAATTCCACTTGACGATCAGGTTGCAATCCCGAGATATCTTCTGGAAAGACATCTGGAAACTCAGAAACAACAGGATTGATGGAAGGAGATTGAATTTCAGCCTTAGCATCGACAGCGTAGGCTAAATATGCAGGACAACCCTAGGCAACATGCTTTCAGGCTTTTACAATTGAAATAAGGCATAAGTCGCCTTTGTGTCTGTCACCATAAATACATATGTCTCGGCCCTCGGGAGTGGTAATCTTGATCATTCTTTTCTTGCAAACGATTTGGGCCTCATTGTGAACCAACCAATCCATACCTACTATAACATCAAACTCCCCAAACTCCATAGGGATCAGATCTATATTGAATACTACATCTTCTACCAGCAATGTGCAATTCCTATATACGTTGTCTGCCTTAACTAACATGTTGCTAGCAGTCTCAATATCAAGTACAAATTGCAGTTTGGAAGTAGGCATATTAAATTGACCAGCAAATGAAGTGGAGACAAACAAACGATTGGCTCCGGAATCAAACAATATACGTGCAGGAATGGAATTTACAAAGAACGTACCAGTGACCACCTCCGGGTCATCTTTTGCTTCTTCAGCAATGATTTGGAATGCCCTTGTTGGAGCCCTTTCAGATTGATCCCTGCGAGCCGTGGAATCTGCAGAAGATCTTGTCGTTGATTGCTGAACGCTCTGATCTCGTGGAGGCTTTGGGCAATCCCGTGCAAAATGGCCAAGTCTGTGGCAGTTGTAGCATGCATCGTCTTTTCGAGGGCAATGCTCCCAGTGATGGCCCTTCTGCCCACAGCAGAAGCAGTAATGTCTTGAGTCTTGCACTCCCAGAGTGCGCCTTCCTGCATCGCCTGCAGTCCCTCATTTCGGAACTGGCCGAAAAGGCTTCCCTTCTTTGGGGATGATGATGGTTGATTGGATTGTGGAGGGAATCGAGATGATCCAGACTCCCACTGCCTTTTTGGCGGTGACGGTTGAGTCGGTGTTGTGGTGGTTAAACGGATGACATATCCAGATAACAGAACAATCTACTCCACATTTCGAGCAGCCTCAATAACCCAGTAAAAGTTGTATACCGAACACCACTCATGGTTAGGCGAATTTCATAGTTTAGACCGGCCTCAAACCGGGCTATCTTTCTCTCTTCTGTGTCAACTTGATGGGGTGCGAACAAGCTTAGTCGGGTGAACTCAACGACATATTGTGTAACCGTCTTTGTTCCCTGAGTTAGGTTCAGAAACTTCGCCTCAAGACGGCGTTTCTCATCGGTAGGACAGTATTGCTGAGAGAATACTTCCTTGAACTCATTCCAGGACATGTGTGACACTACCTCGATCATCAACACATTTGTCATTGCATCCCACCACATAAATGCGTCCCTTGCAAACATAGCGGTTGCAAACTGGACCATATCCTTTTCAGCGCAGTCACTGATTCTGAAAGTTCGTTCAGTGGTGGTGATCCATTCCAATGTCGTTACGGCATCTCCAGTTCCATCAAAAGTAACAACTCCGTTACTTTTGAAGTCCTTAAACCTACAACCCCTTGACTTGTTAAAAGACTCAGTGTCTCCTTGTCTATCCTCATGATCATCCTGTTGTTCCTCCTTGTTCTTTCGTTTATCAGCCTTACATTTCGCTTCGGCCTCATCTCTGGCCCTTAATTGGTCATCAAATGACTGAGCTTGCTCAGCCATTCTTTTGGATTGTAGTTCATTGTTCTGATCCATGAGAGCTTGCATCATCTGGAACATTTGTTGAGGAGTCATATCGTCTCCTGACATGTTCTGAAATATAACAATTTATATTTAGAACATTTATTTGTAAGTCCTAAGTGCTTACAGTTACCCTTAAATTGTCCCCGTGTGCATGTCAATCCTATCTTAGTTCGGATCATTTCCTAGGAGTCCATTCTAATATCATAACCTAAGTTTGAGTCCATGTCCTCGCGGACACTTGAAACCTCAAACTAATGCTCTGATACCAAGCTGTGACGTCCTCATATTTTGATAGTATAATTGGAATCACCAAGATCAACAAACAACCCAATGAATAACATGATAATTAAAATTGAATACTTAAATCAGATTTAAGCAGTTCCACACTAAAGCAATAAAAGTACATGTCTACAGTGATTAACTCTAACTATTACATCAACATAATTGTTTTAAAGTATCAAATCCCAGCCCAAAGCTACAGACATTCAAGTACCAATAGCTTCTAAAGTCTCCGGGATATTGAATTGACATGCTTAAGTAGAAGGTCCAGCTACACTTTTGCCTTTGCCTGAAAACATTGTGAGTCAACAGTAAGCTAATTTGCTTAGTGAGATAACAGATTATGCAAACAACAAATATTTCTTTACAAGCATAGTATGACTACGAGCAGTGTAAGCCCCAATGTATGTGAAAACCATGCAGTGTAAGCCTCGTAGTTTGTGAAAACCATGTAGTGGAAGCATGAGGTTGGCAGTTCAAATACTGATTGGGGATGTGCCGAACCTGACCAGGATAACGAGTGGGATGATTAGTCCCCGACAGTGGCATGCTGTTAGCCTCAGTCCAGGTCGCATCAGATTGTGAAGTAATGATCATGCTGTGCAAGCATGATGTAAATAGATGCACTTTCAAATGAACGCTGGCTACATGTGTGTTACATGTCAAGTACGAGTGTGCATCATAACAAAAAATCAATCATGAGTGCCAATTGATGTATATGAACAATGTGAACATGCCATTGAATATGTAAACTTGAATGCAAAGACAATAAATGTTAGAATGATAATCTATTACTCACAGTGGTTGGTATAGTGTGATTTGTCTCTGAATCAATGTGTGTTTGATAACACCACAAGGATCTGTCAAGTAAGTGTAATAGTGAATTAAGGTCAGAATTGCTTAAAACTTAAATACTGAAAATTAAGTGTAATTGGGTCAGATTTTGGACCATATCCGAATTCGGATGGATCCGAAGTCCGGATGATCCTTTGGTCCGAATTGGGGGTGATCCGGATTGGGTAATGGTCCGAAATAGGTAAGGCTCCGAATTGGGGTGATCTGGATTGGGTCTTTGGTCCGAAATGGGTTGATCCGAATTGGGTACAGGTCCGAACTCGGATGGATCCGGACGGAGTTCATCAGGTCCGAGTTCATACTTAATTATTTTCTAACATTTTCCAGAAATTGCTTTTGGACCATTTTTGCGTGTTTCTGTATCTAAGATTGCTAATATGACTTAAATGTACTCATTTAACTTGTAACATAACACTAACATACCAAATTAATCCATTTATGTCCATTTTTCACCATGTATCGATGAACACACACTAAAACACATACTTATCTCAAAATCATACTTAGAATGTGAATCTGATTCTGAAATTTGGTACATTGCATCACTCACTAGATTTAAACATTGCAACAATAATATACGACATGCATTAACATCTGAGATCAAAAACCTATGATTCAGTTTTCACAAGAACCGAACCAAAAACCACCAAAAATTGCAAGTTTTGAGCGAATCTTACCTCAAATCGTTTGTTGTGTTGCTTATAGTTCCTTCCAATAAGCTTGATTCCAGATTTTGAACACTTGAATCCAACAATTTTGGATTTTTGATGATGAAATGGTGAGTTTTTAGAGAGAGAAAGAGAGAGAATCGAGAGAGTGGGATTTTCAAAATGAAAGGCTTTTCCATCTTTTATTTGATATTTTGGCACTTTTGCACATTATACCCCTCAACTTCGTATTTTATTATTTAAATTATGATCGAAATTTGCTTAAATCGATATAACAATCCATTAATACAATAATTGAGTTCTTAAAATTGCAAATTACAAATAATTGAAAAGTAGGGATGTTACATTTCTTTATAGAAATTCACTCATATCATCTTATGTTGAACTGATACTATTCTTATTTGCACAGGGTGTTTCAGACGTACACTAATTTTGACATTCTTCATAAATAGCGTGTAAGTTTTTTTCTGAATACTCTTATTCACTCTTAAGAGCTTCTGATTCTCCGAATAAATAAAATTCAACCAAGATTAATCGTTCTAATCTCCATGACGATCCTAATCTCATTCTTACAGAGATTCTCTCTGATATTCTGGACTTTCCTGCTTATTTTTAGATTCTCACATGCAACTCTGAGTTTCCCAAAGAGTCTCTCAACTTTCCCAAGATACCTTCTTAAATCTTCAATCCATCTTCTAATGAGCATATAAAACCTGTTGACTCCAATGATGCCACTACATGTGTGATTTGGCATATATATTATATTGCTCCTATGGTCTAAACTAGAGTCGTAAGACCAACCCAAGGAGAAGACCACTCTTTAGTTTGTGTACATGAGGGTTTTTAGGTCTAATATTTGAGGAGTGTTAGCTACCATGGGGTACTAACACGATCGAGCAGAGGTAAAATGAAAGTGATAGGGTTTATTGACAGGAGATGGAGTACATCATGAGCTTATAAAGCTTTTAATTATGATTCAAAGTGAGAGGGAGAGAGTATATATGAAAATTGATGAGAGCTAAGGGGTGAGAAAGGATTTAAAGCAAAAGATAGTCCTACCGAAACCGTGTCAGTTTTGGTAGGTTACCATCTTCTATAGAATTTCATGTGTTGGAACAAAGTATTTAACAAGACATCATTAACCCAGTGACGCAAAACACATGTCCCACCTAGTTACTTGGTTGCTTCTTGACAATCTTATGTTTCATTTCTCACAGAGATATACCTCATATGTTATCGATTTGTCATTTAGAGGTAATTGATATTGAAACATGAAGACATTCGCTCCGGTCTCCAACTTCATTTAATGCACTTTTAGTCTAAAGATTTATTGGTACACACTTTCCAGGATACATAGAGTCTGTAGTAGCTTGTCAAACGTAAAAAAACCAGAACAACTATAGAGATGCTTAATCTAAGTTCATAATGGTTAGTTGGAAATCCTACCAGTATTAGTGACACACCAGCGCTTAATGTGGGCCACATAGACTGTGTCTATTATGAAAACATAAATTTTATTTGAAACTGGGTTGTTACTTTCATATGAATTCGTTTTGTTTCACTTTCAGATTCAACTGAAACATCCTCCCATGTAATCAAAATATAATCTCCAGGATCAATATACAAACCCAAGATTAACAATGTAATATATTAACAAAGCATTGAAAACTAACAATTACATCAGCACTAACGCATAGTACTAAATAAAAGTCTACAAGGACTATATTTGTCTATTACAACTCAATATTTGTTATAACAACATTTTCAGAACCCAATCCCAAAGCTACAAAATCCTCATAGTTAACAAAACCTTCTAGCAATCCTTGGTAAGTTGGATGTAACAGCTTATGAAGAAGACCCAACTATGCTTTTACCTTTGGCTGAAAACATTTAATAACAACGGGTAAGCTTCCGCTTAGTGAGATAACATATTACATATCCTACAATAGAAGTCATGTCAAGCAATAAGTAGTGAGCTATGTTTACTCCATCGTACAGAAAGTACGAATGAGGAGTTCATCATACTATGAAGCATGGATTTCATGATACAATCACATGTTTTTTTTCAAATACGGTCGGGGATGTGCAACCAGGCTGGCAAAAAGTGTAGGATGATCAGTCCCCGATAGTGGCCTGCTATCACCTCAGCCAAAGTCACATGAGAGTTATCTGTCTCCCAAGCATGTCCTCAAGTTGTATTATCAAGTGAACGAGATATCAAGTATGAATGAATGGTCATGTTCAAGGAATTATAATGGAATTCCAAATGTAAGATGCGTGCAACAGGAAAAACCAGGTGTAAACAGATGATGTAAATATATTAGCAATGACCACTAATTGTACAAATATTAATCTATTACTCACAGTGGTTTATCTTTAACAAGGATGTCCTGGAATACTTCCACAGGGTCTTACACAACCAGTAAATATCTTTCTTTTCCAAGCCGGATTTTCACCGCTTAAATTGTATATCAATGTGTGCTCAATTGCACCACAAAGATCCTATTATCTCAAGGCATATATTCTACAAATATCCGTATTTGTAGTTTTCATAAAAGTTGACTTTAAATTTAAATTTAAGTAACCCGAGGTTCGTATCACATCCGATGTTTGCATTGACCCGAACATCGGATGGTACAATGTTCCATCCTCGTTAATTTTTAACTTAATCATTTTTCTTAACATATCATCCGATCTTCGGATATCTTCATGAGCCGAAGTTCGGATGCCACTAGGATCCGAGTTCAGTTTCTTGAAATAGACAGTTTTACTTCAAGTTGTCACACGAAGTTCAACTGACCCGAACTTCGAGTATGAATCGAAGTTCGTATGGTTGTTTATCAGACTCAAAGTTCATTTCATCTGAACCTCCAATCGATGTTCATACTTATCAATTTCTTTAATATTCCATGTCTCATTCATTCATTTTTGTACCAATCCTGTGATTGATATCTATCGGTATAAAGTCCAATATACTCTCTTAACATTTTATTAACATCAATTTAACCTGCTAAGTACCAAAATCAGGCCATTGAAGCCGTTTTTTCAATTACACGATTAACACACACTAAAACACCTAGTTAGTAATCACAATCATACTTAGAAGTTGAATCAAAAGCTGAAATTTGGTACATAACTTGCCTATAACTCGATTTAATCATTCCAACTGCTAATTACAACATGCCTTAACAACCTTAACATAGATCTATAATTTTGTTTCATAAAAACTTATCCCAAAAAGCCATAAATTCGTATATTTAAATAATTGTTACCTCTATTTGATTTTTGCAGTAGCTATAGCTTCTTCCTAGTAATGTATTTCCAGATTTTCAGCCTTTAATTCCAAAATATTTTGTGTTCTTGATTTCTAGATTAAAAGAGTCGTGGGTTTTAGAGAGAGAGAGAGAGACAGAGAGGGCAACCGTGCATTTCAGTAAGATAAAGTGTCTTCGAAAGTAACGAATGCTCATACACACACACACACACACACACACACTTCATTTTAGTATTTCAAGTTTGCAAAATTTGTAGAACACCCCCCCCCCCCCCCCCCTCAACTTATGTTTTCTCACATTACTTCTTAATTATTTTCATCCCTTATTTTTAACACCGCTCGACATTCATCTTTTAAATATCACTTTCCTTGAAATTTTCGCTCTAACAACAATGATGATCTCTCATCATTAATATATTATTTAATTTTCCATAATTCATACAAACTTTCCAAGCAATTTGTCCGATTCTATTTAAATTTGGATTTCAAATCATCAAAAGCTATATAAATTGAAACAAAATTGTATCATTACATATCATTCAAAATTAGGGATGTTACAGCATGGTCTCCACCACGCTCATACTTCGTCGACGAAGTCATGTTGCGCTAAACAAACTTGGGTATTTGGCCTTCATATTTTCTTCAGATTCCCAAGTGTGGTTAGCTCCCCGGTGATGCTTCCACTTCATAAGCACCATCTTAACTTTTTTGTTTCTCAGCTTTTTGATATTTGTTTCCAATATACACTCCGGTTCATCAACACATCGGAGCCTTTCATCTATTTGTATAACAGAGTGATCAGTCTATGGCTCTTTTTCAAGTACCAGACTCTTTCTTCAGTAGCCCATATGGAATACTTGATGTACTTTGGACAACTCTTAGGACAACTCCAAATGATACGACTAGTTTCCGATCTTCTCTATGATGTGGAATGGACTGACAAATCGAGGAGATAACTTTCCTCGCTTTATGAATATTGTAACCTCTTTCATCGAAGACACCTTCAAGTATACCCAGTCATCATGTTGAAATTCTATTGCCTTATGGCGGC
Source organism: Centrapalus pauciflorus (assembly GCA_020465985.1). Lineage (NCBI taxonomy): Eukaryota > Viridiplantae > Streptophyta > Magnoliopsida > Asterales > Asteraceae > Centrapalus > Centrapalus pauciflorus. The sequence continues at coordinate 46,484 of JAANYP010003169.1, forward strand.
GATCGTGATAATTCTTTTTTTTGTCTTGAGCCGTTTTCATGTACTGCCTCATCAATTGGATTTTCTTGTTTGTTTCTTGTAACAGTGGCAGGTCCATCAATTGGAGTTTCACCCGTTTCTCTCCAACAAGTTGGAGTCCTACATTTCCTTTCATATAGAAACTCATACGGCGGGTCATATTTATTATGGAGTAGTAACCGTTGTTATAAGAGAACTCAGCCAAAGGGAGATGATCAACTCAATTACCACCCAGGTCCATAATACAAGCTCTTAGCATATCTTCCAGAGTCAATATCGTCCTTTCACTCTATCCGTCAGATTGTGGTCTATAAGTTGTACTCATAGCAATGCGAGTACCAAAAATTTCTTGTAATGCGACCCAAAAGTTAAAAGTAAATCTATTGTCTCTGTCAGAATCAATAGACTTGGGCACTCCTTGTCTTGTGATAATCTCATTCACGTAGATTTGAGGTACGCGTTCCAACGAGTATGTTTCTTTAATAGGAATGAAGTGAGCGAATTTGGTCAATCGGTCAACAATGACACAAATTGAATAATGTTGACGACGAGTTTTTGGTAGCTTTATGACGAAGTCCATAGTAATATCGTCTCATTTCCATTCTGGAACAGGAAGAAGTTGCATACTACCGTATGGTCGTTGATGCACGGCTTTGACCAATCTACAAGTTCTATATTCTTCACAAATAACCCAACAACTGTTTTCCACCTTGGCAGAAGTTAGCTTTCAGTTCATTGTACATTTTTGTACTTCTAGGGTGAATTGAGAATTTTGATTGATGGGCTTCTTCTAAAATCACTTCACGCATACCCCCAAACTTAGGTACTCATATTTTGTTGTACACACCTTTCAATCCAGTTCCATCATCTTGCAGAAATGGCAGCTGAATCCTAATATTCTCATCCTTAACCTTTTCCTCCTTTAGAACTTCAGTTGAGCAACTATAATATCACATACTATGGTTGAAGTCAGCATCGTCGAAGTTAAGGCATAACAATAAGCCTTACAATAGCTTTTCTAACTTAGGGCATCCACAACCACATTTACCATTCCAAGGTGATAGAGAATTTCACAATCGTAATCCTTAATTAGCTCCATGGATCGGCATTGTCTCATGACTATATATATATTTCAAACTTTTATTATCGGTATACAGCTGGCACTTTGTCCCGTAGAGATAATGCCTCCAAAGCTTAAGTGTAAAAGTTACATATGTTAGCTCCAAGTCATGTGTTGAGTAATCCTTTAGTGTTTCTTTGGTTGCCTCGAAGCATAGGCTATGACAATCCCAAATTGTATTAACACTGCTCCCATTCCATGCCTGATGCATTGGTATACAGCACAAAGTCTTCATTTCCCTCGGGCAGGGCCAACACTGGCGTTTCACTTAACAATTTCTTCAAAGTTTCAAAGGCCACGTGTTTTTCTTCTTCCCAGATGAATGTCGCGTTCTTTCGTGTAAGTTTCATGAGTACGACCGCAATCTTAGAGAAATCTTTGATGAATCGGCGGTTGTAACTAGCTAATCCCAAGAAACTGCGAATTTCACAGGCATTTCGTGGAGACTCCTAGTTCTGGATAGCCTCAATCTTTGCTGGATCAATGGAAATACCAGCACTAGATATCATGTGCCCCAAGACTCCCAGTTCTGGATATACTCAATCTTTGTTGGATCTAAATGAATTTCCTTACAAACAGAAACAATTTCATCGGTGTGATCCGATGAAACGACAAAGAATTAATTCGATCAATTTACGGCATAATAAATTAAATTAACTAGGTTGTATAATTTAATTAAGATTAGTGATATTAATTATGTATTAACAATCTTTCATAAACTTTAATTATGCAAGAGAAAAACAATTGATTAAACTAGTGTATTAAATATTTTTAAATTTACATAAAAAGGAAAATACAAGAATACATTTGAAATACTTTTATAAAAAAAAAAGTAAACATCTTTTTTTTATACCCCATGTGGCCGTCCCCTAGGGGTGGTACACACACCCATTTGACTTTGTTATTTTATTACAAAGGTCATGCACAATCAACATCCCAACCTCAATCTTTTTCTCCATACTTTGCAAGATATTTACTCAACATCCATGTCTTCCATCATTTCAAGATCACTTTTCACATCTATAAATATGAGACCAATTGACTCTTTCAAATTCACATTTGCAAGAAGCCATGAACTCTTTTCTTTCTACTCTCTATATCCGGCCACAAACACACATACATTGCACACATCTTTTTTCTTCAAGTGTTCTTGAAGTTTTTCAAGAGTTCTTTTGTGCAACAAGTTCAAGATCAATTACCTACTCATTTGATTTCATTTCTTTCCTCAAAGTAAGTAAAAACTACTCTATTACTTCTTTTGTTTATGTAATTATAAGTCTTGCATAATATATAATCACCAACAACAACAAGTTTCATTAAAAGTCAAGTTCATGAAAAACTAGTTTCTTTTTATTTTGAAGTTGTTACTACAAATGTGTTTATAAAAGTATAAACACATAATGTAGGCATAAATATTATAAAAACAATGTATCTAAATGTGTTTCATGCCCTTATATACATGTGGTTTTTGAATAAACAACAAGAATCACAAGTTGTTGCAATGTTGTGAAATTAGGATTTTTCGGTAGAAACATTACATCAACTTTGAAAAATCATACCTAATTCAAAACTTAACGAAATGAGATGATTCTTATTTTAGAATTTAGATCTATTTCTTAACTAAAGATCTAGATGTTTTCAAATTTTAACTCGGAGTTTTGAAGCCCCACATACTGTTTGGGAACCGAAAAGTCTAACAGTTCATTTACGACCAACATAGGGTTTATAACACGAACCTTTTCCCTAACCTAAATACCTCGAAAAATGACCGTTTTTATCTTGAAAAATTCATTGTATATAGTAGTTTTATGATTAGAAATATCAAATCCCAAATCGTTTTGGAGTTTGGTTAAAAACGGCCTCAAAATAGGCCGAAAAACGTCGATAAATCCTGGAAAATTCTTATAAATAAACATGAACTTTTAAATGGGTTTTATCTATGGACTTGTTATGTTGGAAGATTTAAAGCTTAAATACCCTCATGCATGCATATTATCATTTAGAGTCCTTATTAAGTCTCTCATACCATCGAGAACTCGGTTATGTCTTTCCGGTCGTAGTTCAAGCATACTTCTCGATCATCACTTTGTCATCACTTTTATGGTGAGTTTTCATAGCCCCTATTTTTACATGTTTGTAGTATTTAGAGAGATACATGCTCAACTTTTTATTTTCTATGGACACAGGTAGTTGACTCATTTTACGTATTACACAAGATTGTTACTTCACCACCGCCCTCAAATATGAACCGATAATTACTTCGTAAACGTGAATATTATGGATAGATCTATTTATGTTGACGCCCCATCCGGGTTCGTCACGCCAATTGTAAACGGATGCATAATCATTTGACAATTATTGGTATTATGGTGTTGAATACCATATAGGGTACTCAAAAGTTATGTTTCGGGGTCATGAGACTTATGGTAATCTTTACTACTTAATAAAACATTTAAGCTAAGACAACTATTACTGCATAAGGTACAACCATTTGATGCAAAATCTTGAATTTTAAGATGTACAAGCTTATATGACATAATTTACTGCTCATTGTTGCAGGAAAATTTAAACTTGATTACATGTTTTCTTTACACATATTTGGAACTGGTGCACACATCAAGACATTCAACGACTCCTCGTTTCTCTGTGCGTTGTTATCTGCAAATAACTCCTACAGTGCGTTGTTCTGTGTGCGATGTTTTGACCTTGCTATCTTACACCGCTAGAGAGCCACCAGTTTTCAGCCCGAAGCTTCATGTTCATAAGCATTTAAAACGCCTCAACAAAAAACCTGTGAAGACCATCGAGGTTTGCACAATTGATTATTATCGTCTTATTTTTATTATCTACTTTTTTTTTTGTTTGTTTGAAGTATTTGTAATTGTTTAGTAACTGTGAAGTCATAAATGATGAAGAGTAAAATTCTAATTTGTGTTTGATTATATAATTATTTGATTTTAAATGTACACACATTTTGCTTCTTTACTTGAAGAAAAGGAAATTTTCCATATGTTTTGATTTTAGAATGATTATCTTGTAAAAATTAAATTATGGTATAATTAGTGCTCTAATATGAAATTACTGATAATTATTCAACTAAAATATAATTAGTTATGATTAATTGTATGATTTGATAGTGCCCAGATGAAGATATCATTGATTGTGTACACATCTCTCATCAGCCAGCTTTTTATCACACATTCCTCAAAGACCACAAAATTCAGGTTTCTTGTTTTACTACTATGATTTCAAGATTTTATTTGGTCATTCATTATAACTGTTTTTTCTTAAATTTTTTGTGGTTTGGTTTTGACGAGGCCTAATTATCATCCAGAATGGCTTTATGATGAGAACAAGGTAAATACATAGTCCAAAGTAAGAGAAAACTCAATTAACCAGCTGTGGCACGTGAATGGCAGGTGCCCTGAAGACACAATACCCATCAGAAGAACCAATGGTGTGTTTGGTACACAGAATTGAATTACAGAGAAATAGAATAGGAAATGGAATTGTAGAGAAAGAGAAATGGTTTAAAGAATGTGAATTAATTATTTTATTTGGTAGAATAGAGAATTAAGTAGAGAAATGTAATTGACAATCAATTCTCTTGTTTGGTAAGACAAAGAATTGAATGGGGAATTATAGAGAAATATAATATAAAAGTTTTTTTTATAACATATTCATATAAAAAATATAAAAAATACATTTCTTTAATACATCTTTTGACTATTTTATTTATTTATTTTTAAAAAATTAGTTTGAAACTTATTTTTATTATTTTATATAAATAATAATTATAATTTTTATATACATACTTTTAAACCAAACAAAATTCTACAAACTTTTTTTGAAAGCAAATAAAACACTATAAACACAATCAAAATAAATAAAATTTTCAATGCAAAGTTTTAAACTATATATTATACTTCTAAAATAATCGAACCACATGACTTACTACATGTAACGTTTAAAATTCTCCTCATCCCGACCAAATCCACTCATATGGACCAAGTCATATACTATGCTAAAGTGTGTCTTCCAAGTCATCATTCTGGACTTTATATGCGGCTCTGCTTTAAGGCCAGAATTAGGAAGACTCACATCCAGCAACTGTTGAACTCCATTCAAATAACCTGGTTTGAATCCCTTGTGAGCACCGGCATACTTTCCGGATGCATGTAACTCCATCAATGCATCAATCAGTTTTGTATCTTCCTCATTTGTCCAAGTATGTTTACTCCTTCCTATACTTGTCATGCCTACATATATAAATGAAAAGTACATAACAAAGTACGCCTACATACTAAAAACGACATTTATAATAAGTACTATCAACAATTAATTAAGAAAAACAAAATTTGTAATTGATAAACATTTCATCAGCAAGAATGTCTCAACTTAAATTGCCAGGTTCAATAAAAACATACATTAAAAAACGTACATAACATGAAAGTCTCTATATTAAGCTAATTATTGGTACGCCTAGCATTCCATTGGTTAAACATTTGATTATCAAGAAGGTGTCTACTATCGGTCCATTCTTGTGAAGTCTCAACAGTAGAAATAACATTGTCATGATCATTTCCCGGTTGTGTGTGATTTGTTGGTACTTCAATATCAATGGAGTCTTCGCTCATTGTTGTTCGTATGAAATTATGCAATAAACAACAAGCAATAATGATATGTGGCATGGACTCTATGGGATGGTATGAGTTATCACGCAATATAGCCCATCTTTTTTTGGTTAATCCAAAACATCTTTCTATAACATTTCTTGCCGATGAATGCCTCATATTAAATAACTCCTTGGCATTTGTAGGCGGGCGAGACCAATCATTAAGATGGTAATGTTTGACCTCGATAAGGTGTTAAAAATCCTTCACCATTTGTATAACGAGCATCACATAAGTAGTATGTTCCTACAATAAACCATAAACTCTATGTTAATTAAGATATTTATTTGTATTTATATTCTATGAAGACTTTGCATCACATACCTTGTGCTATTTTAAGAACATTAGGTCTACTAATTGCATCTCGTAAAACTATACTATCAGCTGCAGATCCCTCCCATTCCGCTAATACATACGTGAATAAAAGATCTCTCGTACATACTCCAAGGAGATTGGTACAAATTTATCCCTTTCGTGTTCGATAAGGTTTTCGATCAATAACAGGGACTTTGACTTTTACATATGTTCCATCTAATGCTCCTAGGTAATCCTTCATTAAAAAACATTACTTAATAAATTTGATTACCTAATAAGTATTAAAAATATGTGTTTGACTAACCTTAAACCATTTCCATCTCTCCTCAGTTTCATTATCTGGCACCGACAAAGCACATGTGTCTTGTAGAATTCTTTGTGTAATCGACATATAGCATCTAAGACTAACTTGAAATACCGACTTATAGTCTCTCCAGATCGATGAAATCTATTTACCAATATCCTATTCTTTGCATTATGAGCAAGGGTATGTAAAAACATAGCAACTTGCTCATCGACTAACATATTTTTACTATTCTTTAGTCCACCCTACTTTCTAGAATATTACATAGTGTTGAAAATGCATGTATATTCATTCTTATGTTAACGACACGCATAAAATCACTTTCGTAAACCATCCTTGTCATATTTTCACGCCTATTATGGTAACTCATTAAATATTTCTACGTAACATTCTATGTTCAATCGAACGATGCAAATGAAAAATACACATCATCCACCAACGTAACAGAATACATTGCATAAATTGTTCCTATGACAACTAGTTGTCGTCTCAAAGGTGGTCTTGCCATCTACATAAATAAATACATATTGGATTAAAAACATTGTAAACGATAATGTAAAGTTGTAAATATTAGCTGTCATGTATCTACATAGCTTATTAACACATAAGCTTTTTGCATAAACCTATATTGCACAAATTGGTACAATAATCGAACTTAATTATACAAGAAAGGCTAGCACTCAGATGAAAGGAAAAAGTACACAGGATAATATACAAGTTTAAAAGGAATAATGTGGTTGCATGATATACCAGTTTTTGTCATGTCGATAAGGAAATTAACTATATATAAATCGATTATGCTATTTTTTTCTGTTAATTAGTTTTTTTCTACAATTCAAGAAAGTTTTTTGAATTTTTAATTTTGATATATGGAGTCATTTAATTTTTAAGAATGTTACTGTTAGGGGAGATAAAGCAATTGTAAATTTTTAAGAGAGAGCAGTCATTAAAAAAAACCCATGTGGCCATGCCTGTGAACCCATAAACCCAAAAGTAAAAAATGCCAAACAAAATATCAAAATATGGATTCAAAATCAGTTTGTTGAAATTGACCAAACAAAATCCACATAAGTCTAGTTCCAACTAGATAGATACAGACCAAACAAGAATCCAATAATCATGATTAAAGACAAACGCATATTGTATTTATTTATACATTTCATTACCACATACAATGAAAAGCTCAGAAGCTTCCCTCTACAATATTATGGAGTATAAGACATGGCATCTCTCATAGGCATTTTGTGAACGATTTGTATGCAACATTCAAGTAGCCATGTTTTCCTTTGAAATTTGGCAACAGAGATCAAAAGTTTTAGATCAACATAAACCAATATTAATTTGGGTGAAGAGATAGACTCATTCTCTAACACAGAAATCGGTAGAGGAACAATAGCAGAGGAAGCGGTGAAGAGAGGAGTCGTGGGCGATGGTTGACCGAGGAGCAACAACCTGGAAACCCATGGGTGGCTTGGTGGTCTGGTTGAGAGGCATTGGTGCTGGCGATGGGAGAGTGGGGGAGGTCACAATCGATGGGTTGCAAACAGTTGAAGAACAGTTGTGGAAAAGAGTCAAGATAGACAGAGGAGAGGTGTTGAGAGAGTGATGACTGATGAGTTATCAAACAGAGTTATCAAACATAGCCTAAAAGTGTACACGTTAGAGGGGAACAAAATTTTAGTGTATGTATATACTACAAAGATTCATATTTTTCCTCAAGTGATTCATACTCATCGTTTTCATTGTTGCAGCACGTTTGAAGAGGCAACTGCTTATAAACAAACTCATATCTAACATCGATCGACCAAGAGGGAAGTATCTTTTGGGTATGTATATATATATATATATATATATATATATATATATATATATATATATATATATATATATATATATATGTAGTCCACGATATCATGATCGATCATAGAACTGATCGATAAGTAATGCATTATATGTTATATATTTATGTAATAGTTAGCACACCCTGCACTTAATTAATATAAGTTAATATGTTAAATTAAGAGAGACCTCACTTCTCATGTACGTGTATCGAAATTAATATATGTTGTTTTCAATCCATCAGTGCATTTTAAGCATTTAAGTTTTGTGCAGGATCGACCAATTCAATTAGTTAACTTCACACCTATTTATTGAAAGCAATTGTTTTCTATTACCTGAATTACCTTCTCCTGGATCAAGCAATTGTAGAACCAAGTTCACATATTGATCATTTTGCACAAATCTTTTTTGGTTAACTGGACACATAGAGCACACACAAATACATACATACATATATTTTCCTCATGTTACTAATGTTTTCCTGCTACAAAACCTCCTGCAGCAGCCCGTATATATCTTTTATGTGCTAATCTAATTTCGTAATCAAGACTAAAAACACGAGTGACAAAAATAGAAGAACCAGGACAATAACACACCAAAAAAAACTTGAATTTGTACAAACAATGAGCTAAAAAGGAGTTAATTTACTTCTTAAATCAATTGACCCAATAAACTTTATCCTTTTATATATCAAAGAAAGAGTTAAATTGACACAAAATCATGACTCATGACTCAATCCAACAAGGGTAAAGTATAACAATCAGTGAAATCAAAAATACTAATATATATCTAGAATCAATTTGAACAGACCCACTTCAATAAACTGATAAGGCATTCAATAATCGGAATTATTAAGCAACTTAGCAAGCCGGAATACGAATTAGGGTTTATAAAATCGTGAATGTGAGTCCCATTAGAACCTTGGGAAGCCAAATCGAGGAAAACATAGTAACAAAATGTAAAAACTTACCTCAAATGGTGAATGAACTGGTAAAAATCAAGATGGAGAAAGATAACTCATGACTAGGAATCAGACCAAAGGTGAGCAAGGGAGATCTATGATTATACATTCAAAATAAAAAGAAGATTTGCAATTCCGTGATGGTGCTTGAGTAATCAATGCTAGAGAAGAAGGAGAAGAAGATAATAGATAGACAGATACCTGTGTGTTGGAGAAGAAGTAGCTCGAGCAAACGAGAGGCTGCCAGCAGGTTAGAATCGCCGCCGCTAGTTAGTCACCACCGCTAGGATAGAATCGCCACAGCTTGATTATTTTTGTGGATAGGAAGAAATGAACTGGTATCCAGGGTTTGGGGGAGGGGGAGGGGTGGAGGACGTGAGCGTGGGTTTTTCAAGTCTTCTGTTTTTTTTATAACTCTCACTGGGAAATTGAACTCAGAATTCTCTCCATTTCTCTTCATTTGAGAGAGAATCAGAAACAGAGATATAGAATTCCTTGGTTTCTCAACTTCCAATTCTCATTATCAAACAAACAATGGAAATAGTTATATTTCCATTTCTCACCTATTAATTCTTCATACCAAAGAAGATGATGTTTTGAGAGCAAATTCTGTTAAAAGATATGGAAAAAAGAATCATAAAAGTATTCCTTTGCCTAGGAGCATCCCTAGTCTGCAGATCCTAATCTTGTTAATGAAAGTGGACATCAGGTTAGCAAGAATTTTTTTTTACTAAATTAGTTCCCATCTTTATGATAAAATTATTTAAAACCCATGTTTATTTGCACCAACTATCAATGGGTTTTACTTTTAACTTTTATTTTTGTAAGTTGGATGCACCTTTTTAGTTTAATAATGACATTATTTTGAGGTAAAATGGTCGGATAAACGAGTAAATTGCCTAATTATGTATCGTATGTTCAAATGAATCTTTGTGAATGGTTATTGAAGTTTTAATAAATCTTAGCATGTTTGATGATTAGCTTTAGTGTTGCCTTTTGACTTTTGTATGAAAAGTATTGATTTTGGTTCGGTAATCTGATTGCAAATGTTTCTTTATGACATGTAGCATGCAATAGCTTTATGTGGAGAGAGACAACTTCTTTAGAGCAAAATCAATGATGAATGTTTGGGAACCAAAAACTCAGCAGCCAAACAAGTTTAGCCTGTCTCAAATTTGGGTTCTTTTTGGTTCTTTTGGTGAAGATCTCAACAACATTGAAGTTGGTTGGCTGGTAAATGTACAATCATGAGGCGTTTGGTCAAAAGAAGGAAGTTTTTTTTAGCTAATATACATAACAACATCATAAATTTTGTCCATTTTTCGCTAACCATCCTATACGTGTGTGGTTGTTATTGTTGAAGCATTGTGTTTGGTGTTAAAATGTCGATAAATTTTAGGTGAGGCTGGAACTTTATGGCGATAATAACACAAGAATTTTCACTTACTGGACTGTAAGTACCACCTCATAAATTATTTCATAGTATGCTTTCTATAATTAATACCATAAATTCAAGGGTCAATATTGAAAAACTGCAGCAATTTCACGATTTATCTATTCAGTCAGTGGACTTCTTTTTGAGTGTTCAAGTCCTTAAATAGTTTTTGTTATATTTGACCTGTTTAGCAAGTAATTAACCGGGACTAAAACAATAAAAAAGAAATTTTAGTGATTTAATCATGGAAATGAAGGAATTGTTTTACTGGTTAGTTTTTTTTTCAATATTAGACCGTTTAATAAAGTAATAGTTTTACTGGTTAAGCATGTAGCAAGTCCAAAATATATAGTTTTAAGTAAGACAAAATCAGTCTGGGGCTTGAACATTTGAAAAAAAAAAGTTCAATGACTTAATTGATAAATCATGAGAGTTTGTGAAGTTTTTTCAACAATAAGCCTATATTCAAACAATTTCAATGATAATTATTTGTTTATACTTTTAGGTGATGCATATCAAGCAACTGGTTGCTACATAATCTACCAGGCTCAGGATTCATTCAAATCAACAACATAGCAATGGGTGCAAGCATCTTTTCTATTTCTGCATATAGGAATTCACAATATGATATCAATATACTTGTCTAGAAGGTAACTTTAAAAATTTAACCCATTCATTTAGGAGGTGTTGCATAATTAGAATAAGACGATGTCTGATGATCATCTTTAATAAAATGGGATACATATCGGAGGTAAGTTGACCAATTTCTTTATTTGCTTCTGTTTGAAAATAAATTGATTTTGTTGGAATGTCTGTTGGTTCCCTCCCTTTAGACGTTAGGCTTTGTCTCCTCTCAACTGTTGCTGCCTTGTGCAGACAATCACGCGAACAAAAGAGAATGTCGAGAAGAAACAGGCTCTGACATACGAGGAAATAGAAGCTGAAAGGGAAGATGTAAGATCAATTTGCCAATTCTTAGGAGGAAGTACCAAACATCGAGAGTGATGATGAAGACCAACAAATATACAATCCATTGAAGTTGCCAATTCCATATTGGCTGTATAAGCTTCATGGCCTTGGACAGTAATATCTTTAACTAACCATGAGCTCTTTCTTTGGTTATGCTACTTTTTGTTTAAAGTTTTCATTTAAACTTGAATGTACCCATGCATTTTGTATTTGTGTGTAGTCATAAGGCAATTGTGCCTCAGGTCAATCAGGCTATTTGGATCAAGTTTTTCTTGCCAGAATATAATGTTAGTAAGATGATGCACCTTATCATATAACATGCTGCTCCTTTTAGATTATGCTCTTCAGTTTTGGTGCAAAAGCCTCCAGGCCCCGTGTGAGGCGCATGAGGAAGTCAATTATTTTTCTTCGTTTTGACTTAAAAAACGACGTCTTATTTTTTGATGTTTGGGGAGTTTGACTACCGAATTCATGGTTTATAATCATTTCAATTTCGCTCTCTAATTTTTGGATGTTTAGTCTCGATTCGTCCATAATCCTTTCAATTTCGCTGTTGTATAACAATTACAACAAGAAGTGGAAATGTGTAAATGTGAGTACGAGACTTGGATTCTGATGAGTCTCGAACTGTATCCTTGTTTCTGATCTATGCTATGTACTTGTGGGTATTATAAATTAGTAGCTGCAACAATAAACCAGTAAATATATATAAACCAATTAATTAATCGAATAATAAGTGTGTGGTTGATTTTTGTTGAGTCTGAGACTCAGAACTCCAATGAGTCTCGAAATGGTGATAGATGATGGTTACTGGAAAACAGATAGAAGATTACCGCAGCACTAATTAAAACTCAAATTGAAATATAAACTAAGTATTAGTGTAGCGTGTGTGGGCATGAGAGACGCTGAGAGTTGCGAGAGTCTCAGAGTGTTGTTGTCGACAACAAGACCAGAAAGATCAGATGTAGTAACAGCCCCAACATCAAGATATAAACTAAAATCAAGTGTGTGTGTGTGTGTGTGTGTGTTTGTTGAATTAAAACAGCAGCAACATCAATATCAACAGCAGCAACCCTTTATCCAATGTGAAATCTAGGCATTTGTGTGTATTTAGGAAAGTAGCATCCACAACTATATATCTATACTACTTATAATGCATTAGGTTGTACAACCTTCTAAAGCATGTGTCTTAAAATTAAGAGGTACAAACCTGTTATGCATTGTACTACTGATTTATACACAAAAAGAATATTTTGCAGACTTTTTCCAATGCGTCTCTTCCTTTTACCTACTAGACTCCTATCTGTCGTCTCCCATGGAATGAGAGCTAGAAAGCATCATATCAGGGTTTATATGGTTTAAACGGAGTACGAAATCATAAAAAGAATATTGTGGTAAACAGAATGATAAAAGAATACTATGCAGTATTTCATTTGCATTCGTTTTGGTACATGGTACATATTTTAAGGCCGACAATCTTGTTTGTTTTGGTTCTTTGTTTGTTGGTGACTTGGTGGTCGATTTATTTATTTATTATGTTGGATTTGGGTTCATGTAAAATTTTTTATGTTGATCCATTTTGTCTTTGGTTTATAAATTTGGATGTGTGTACTCAAATTCTGTTTTTTGATTTTGTGCTTGAAATCAGGATTGGTTTTTTGTTCAATTTGAAACATTGATCAACAGCAAGCAACTCAAATACAATATTTGAATAACTAATGGAGTTTTGATCTCTCACCATTTCCGCTTGAAAATTCTGATTTGAATATTTCTAAAAATCAAGTACCATCGAGGTTCAAATAAACAAAACACACGTTAATAATGTTGATCGTTCCATGCAAGAGAGTTTAACTGACTTGGATGATAATAATGATAATAAAAGAAATTAAATTTACTCAATTTATATGCTTTTAACAATATTAGTTAATATTTACTCAAATTATATGTTGTTACCAACCAAACCTCAAACCTACAAAGCAAAACTTGCATCCAACCCCGATTTAGCATAGCATCTGCCAAAACAAAAACGAAGATCAATAGAGCATTAGCTACAACAAAAAACAGACCAACAACATCCAAAACCAACAACCAACTAAATAAATTGCATGCCCAAAGTAAGAAAAAAACAAGCCAAAGAAGCACTAATGGACTAAAATAGGAGGAATTTCGAAATGTATTGTTTATTTGTTTTTGCTGTACACGATAAGTTCATGTCTCAATTTTATTTGTGCATAATTACTTGCAAATTGTTGGTACACCCTGTGTGACGATAGCAATCTAAGTGATCTAACATTTTGGTTTAAGTAATATTCAAAGTATTGAGAATTAACAAGTGTTTGATATATATGTTTATATATGTTTGAAAATTATTATTGTTTGTGTGTTTGAACTTAATGTAACGTATTACAAGAAGTTCAAACATAAAGATCAAAGATAAAATCAAACATAAGTTAAAAACATAAGTTTCATATACAAGTTAGTCAGATTCGAATTCTATAAGGATTGGCATTCGAATCTATGTCAGATTCGAATGTAATCCTAGGTAGATTCGAATGTTCATAGGTAGGCAGATTCGAGAATGTCAGTGAGGACAAACTCGAACGGGCCTTGGGCCGGATTCGAGTTTGGCCCATGACAGACTCGAATTAGCCTCTATAAATAGGGATAGACTTGAAATATTATTAGACTTTTTGCAGAATTTGAGAGTGATTAAGCATTAAACGATTTCGAGTTTATCATCAGTGTTAGTGTCGTTTCAGAGAGAATCTTCAGGTAGGTGCGTTCTTGTGTAGTTCGTGCAGCTCGTTGATAGTCTCCGTGTTTCTGGTGAGCGTTGTTACCGTCACCCGTTAAAGAGGATTCCGCACTCTTTGACGGTTCCGCGTCTAGATAGATCTATGTTTGGTAGACCTTACAAGTGGTATCAGAGCCTACGGAGTGTTCTTGGTGTTCTTTGTGTTCATCTAGATATATCTTAGGTTTCTTGACGCTTTTTGGACGGTTCTTCTCTCCAATTCGTGTTTTTCGTGTTTTTCGAGCTTAGCAAATTGTTATCCGGGAAATACTTCGTGTTTTTCACGTTTTTGATCGAAATCAATATTTTTCGTTGTAAAAATATTGATTTAATCTGCAAAACGTAAAGAAATCGAAGTGTTAGCCGTTTTTCGAGTTTGCGGCGCTCGAATCTATTAAGAGTAATTAGGGTTATTCTTAGTCTCAAGTCTAACCAAATCCGCTCCTTTCGAGTTTGATAAACACTGTTTCGAGTTTAATTCGAGTTTGTGCTAGTTTCGAATAGGTTCTCGAGTCTGCTGACATTCGAGTTTGATTCGAATTTGTGCTATAGTCGAATAGGGATTCGAATCTGCTGAGTATTCGAGTTTGCTTGACCTTCGAGTTTAGGGACTTTCGAATCTGTCATCGTCTTCGAATTTAGTTGAATTATCAAACTTAATCGAATTTAATCCCAAGCAGATTTAAGATTAATTATATTCGAATCTACCTAAAGTCGAAAGAATTAAATTAAATTAGTTTCGAATTAAATTAATTAAGTTACAATTCAATTACTTTCGAGACGATGTCAAATCTTCAAAAGTTTCTAGAAATGGACCACGAGGTCGGGAAGGCTAATACTCCGCCTAAGCTGATGAAACTCGAAGATTATTACTGGTGGAAAGATCAGTTTGCCGATTTTGTGCGTTTCAATGACATGCGCATGTGGGTATGTATTGACGAAGGATACATTCCACCTATTTCAGAAGTTGAAGGCCGTCAGAGAGTCTTATCATACCAAATGATGAAGGAGGATGATAAGAAACTATATGAAGCCGAAAACAGAGCTTTCTCGATAATTCGAATGGCGTTGCCTCAGGATATACTACACACATTTCGGACTCAAAAGACATTTAAGGAACTTTGGGAGTCGCTAGAAAAGAGGTGTGAGGGTAATCCTAGGGTTCGAAGAAAGCGTATGGAGCTGTTGAAACAACAGTTTGCTATTTTCAAGGCGTTAAAGGATGAACAGCTGGACGATACAATAACCCGTTTTTATCATCTGTTGACGGAGCTTGAAAGTCACGGGATTGAGTATAGTGACACTGAGAAGAACAGTAAGCTTCTTGATGCCTTACCAGCCAAATGGGCTATGTATGTGGCAATGATAAAGCTTAATGAGGACAAGTATTATACCCAATCATTGGAAGATATTGTGGGAACGTTGCGAGCTTATCATTTCGAGCTACTGAAGGCCGAAACGGATTACGAACAAGTACAGAATCCAGCGATGTATTTTGGAAAATCAACAATACCTTCAGCGACAGCTGATCTGAAGACTGCTACAGCGTTTTTCACCGGAGAAACGTCGTCACCAGCAAAGACTGATGACACACTAAACAGAGCGTTCTTAGGATTGGGAAGATCGGAAGAACAGCTACCTCAAGCAACTCAGGCATCAACATCTCAGGGCTACTCTAAGATGCCCATGAGCGCAAAATCAGCCGAAGAACATTTGAACCTACTTGCTTCATTTGTGGCTACATACGGGAACTGCGTTCAGGGGAAGATAAACGATGATGCTTTCTAGGATGAAGACTATGATCAGGTCGACCCTGATGATCTTGAGGAAATGGATCTAAAATGGCAACTGGCCATGGTAACCCAACGGGTTAAAAGATTCATCAAACGGACTGGAAGGAATCTGACGATGAACAATAAGGGAATTGGATTTGATAAGTCCAAGGTCAAGTGCTATAATTGTCAAGGTCTGGGACACTTCGCCAGAGAATGTCAGAGACCGAAGGTAGATACATACCAAGGACAGAATCAGCATCATGGACAGTTTCAGAATCAGTCCCAACAACGATACCTTCCGAGTTCATCTGCCGGTCAAGCCAATCTAGCTGGTCTACTATCAAATGTCACATCAGACAGACAGTTGGATGATACCTACGACTGGAGCTCACATCCGGAATCAAATGCTCGGGCTTTTATGGCTGTAGTCACGGAGAATGGATGTGAAGGGGAAGAGCAGACCACAAGGGACAGCAGTCCGATGTGGGTGGAGAAGACGAATGATCAGACGCTTCTGGAGTTTGCCGCTCAAATGGCCAATGTGGAATCCGATAACACAAAGGTTAGTCTGAATTACTCTCTTTTTCATGAATTATGCATGTTATGTGTTACTTCTAATGTTAGGTTAAATCTAGTCTTAGAATCACATAAAACCATAACTGCTCAAAATGAGTCATTAAAGGCTGATAACGCTAGCCTAAACGACATTAAGCAAGATCTTAAGGAAAAACTTAAGGCTGATGCTCAAGATGTAATAGTTCTGAAAGACAAACTGAGTGAGCAGTGTGTTAGGTTAGAGCTTATGTATGAGCATGTAGAGGCCTTGACCAAAAATCTTAAGGACAAAGACATAGAGCTAGTTGAAAAAAGGTAAAGGTAGCAGAGGCCAATAGTAAGCTAGAGAAGTTTAGGAATTCAAGCCTGAACCTAGGGAAAGTTTTAGATGCTCAACGCCAATTTAAAAAGCCTGTAGGTCTAGGATTTCATGAAATTCCTCCACCTTTTAATGCAAACTACGTGCCTCAACCTCAGGAGAAAACTGACAACTCAGTAGACTTAGAGGACATACCTGCACCTATATCTGAGCCTGTAGTAGAAAATACACCTAAGGTGGCTGAAACAACCGTCAAGGTTAAGAAAGTCAAATTTGTGTCTTCCTCCAGTGAAAAACCTGCAGGAAAACATAAAATTGATTTTAATGATCAGGACGATGAGTCAGTCGCAATAGATGATCAAAAGGACCAAGACACTAGTGAGACACCTAAATCTAAGGGCACACACAAGAAGTCCATAGATAAGATGTCATGCTTCAGATGTCATGAAAAGGGGCATGTTGCTTCTAACTGTCCGCTTAGGAAAACTGATGTTACACCTAAGACAGGGAAGCCAACACCAGTTAAGCCCTCAACAAGTGTGGCGAGCACTAGTAGTTCTCAGAGTACCGAGAAAACTGTGCAGGCCGCACCAAAACAAGTTGTGAAACAATTACCGGTAAAGGTTGGACCAAAAGAAGTGGTTAGGACTAATTCACCGAATAGAGTCGTAAATCAATCTAGGTCTGGACCTCAACAACAATATAGGAGCACAACACCTAGCAGAGCATACACTCCGGTTAGGTCACACACTCCTATTAGACATCACACACCGGTTAGAGGTCAGGGATCACAATCTGAAATGAAACACAATAGGAATTATTCAAGAGCTTCACAACAAATGCCTACTCAAAGGCAAAAGGTGAATTTACATCACTCGGCACCACAACAAATTCCTGTTCAACGACCCAAGTCACCTGAAAGGCGAGATGGGTATTTGAAAGAGTTTAAGTATGTGGACGAGAATGGTATAACCAAGTCAGTTATGGCTTGGGTTCCCCGTGATAACTAACCTATTTTATTTCATGTGCAGGAGATTACCACAGGTCCAAACAACAAATGGTTCGTCGACAGTGGATGCTCCAGGCACATGACAGGGGAAAGAAGTCTCCTTACAGACTTCAAGGGTGGGAATCGGGGATTTGGATCATTCGCGGGAAACAAGGGAGGAAACATCACCGGTACCGGAGTGGTCACTAATGGGACGATCAAGTTGGACTAAGTTTATCACGTTGATAAACTGGTTCACAATCTCATTAGTGTATCTCAAATCTGTGACAAGAAGAATTCAGTGTTGTTCACAGACACTGAAGCGTTAGTGCTAAAACCGGGATTCAAGATTCCTGAAGAATGGGTATTGATGCGGGCACCAAGGAAGAATGACTTGTACATGCTTGATATGAACAAGCCGGAGACTTCGATGGGGCCAATCTGTTTGTTATCCAAAGCTTCGGAGACGGAATCAGTATTGTGGCACAGACGCATGGCTCACTTGCACCTAAGAAAGATGAACTACATAACGAAAAATGGATTGGTGCAAGGTGTGCCTATGAAGAGTTTTCAGTTCGAGGACAAGTGTCTACCATGCAAGAAGGGCAAACAACATAAGAAGACACACAAGTCCAAGACGCAGAACTCCATAACCTCAACATTCGATTTGTTGCACATGGACCTTTTCGGACCAATCAACAAAAGGAGTATAGGAGGTAGTTGGTATTGTTTGGTTATCACTGACGATTACTCACGATTTTCTTGGGTTTTCTTTCTAGGTACAAAGGACGAGACGGCTTCCAAGCTCATCGGGTTCTTAGACCAAGTGGAGTATTCCTACGGAACACGGGTTAAAAGGATACATAGTGATAATGGAACTAAGTTCAAAAACACTGTAATTGGTGTATATTGCCTCTCAAAGGGCATAGTGCATCAATTTAGTGCACCATATGAGCCTCAACAAAATGGGGTGGCCGAACGTAAAACAGGACACTGATTGAGGCAGCTAGGACTATGCTTTCGGATTCAAAGCTTCCTACCATATTTTGGGGGGAGGCAGTGAATACCGCATGTCATATTTTAAACCGAGTCCTAACTGTCAAATCTTTGAACAAAACCTGTTATGAAATTTTGAATAAACGACCACCTAATTTAACTGGCTTCGAACCGTTTGGGGTACCATGCACTTTATTGCGTACAAAACATCAACCGAAGTTTGGTGAAAAGGCTGACGAAGGATACTTCCTAGGTTATGTGTCGAACTCCCCAAACAAACGGGTTTTTAACAAAACAAATGGTACGGTGGAAATTGTGTACATTGAAGTCACAAGCTATACACATGAACCCCAAACAGGTCCGGAATGGATATTTGACTATGATAAATTATTTGAGTCATTTAACATTCCTTTGGATGAAAATGCAGGTACAATCGATAAGGACATGGCGACGTTGCATCTGAATGATGAAAGTCATACCTTTCCGAGGACTACATTTCAATCCACATCCGAGCCTACTTCGACTGAAGATGGATCTCTAGAAGTTGCTGATCCAGAAGCACCTACAACTAAGAATCAGACTCAGGCAACAAGTTCCAACTCTGAGGAAAATGTCCACGAGGAGGAAAATGTAGAATCTGAGGAAGTTCCCCCATTAGGTGAAATAGGATCTAACTTAGGAGATAATCTGAGAGTTGACGAGATAGAGACCGCTAGGATCAACAAGAATCATCCTATAGAAAGCATCATAGGAAATCCTAACGAGGGTGTGAAGACTAGGAGTAGTTTAAATAACAACACTGTATTGTTGTCGATGATAAACGACTCCGAGGCATATCATACCTGTCTCTATTCGTGTTTCGTATCGCAAGTAGAGCCTAAGAATGTGCAAATGGCACTTAAGAATAACTCTTGGGTTGAAGCGATGCAGGAAGAACTCTCTCAGTTTAGGAAACTAGAAGTGTGGGAGTTAGTTCCATTACCTCGATGGGAAGTTGCCATAGGAACCAAATGGGTTTTTAAGTGCAAAAGAGACGATCGGGGTATAGTCACTCGCAACAAGGCTAGGTTAGTTGTAAAGGGTTTCAACCAAGAGGAGGGAATCGATTACAATGAGGTGTTTGCACCAGTAGCAAGGCTGGAAGCCATTAGGTTGTTTCTAGCTTTTGCCTCCTTCAAGGGCTTTAAGGTCTATCAATTAGATGTGAAGAGTGCTTTCCTATATGGGAAAGTAAAGGAGCTGGTGTACGTAGAACAGCCGCCCGGATTTACAGATCCAAAATATCCTGATAGAGTATATCGTTTAGATAAGGCTATATATGGATTGCATCAAGCACCAAGGGCGTGGTATGAGACTCTATCCAACCATTTATTAGAAAACGGGTTTGAAAGGGGTAGGATAGATAGTACGCTGTTCGTTAAGAGGAAGGGAAATCATTTCATCTTGGTACAAGTGTACGTAGATGATATTATTTTTGGATCATCAGATGAACAAATGTGCAAAGATTTCGGGAAGGTGATGAAGTCGAAATTCGAGATGAGTGCTATGGGAGAGTTAAATTTCTTTTTGGGGTTACAAGTTGACCAGAAGAAGGATGGTATGTTTATCCATCAGACGAAGTATGTCTATGACATATTAGAACGCTTCGGGATGGAAGGAACAAAATTGACTGCCCATTTTAGCACGCCGATTCAAGTGAATCACAATCTCGGACCGGGTACTGAAAGTGATACCGATGTGGATCCGACGTTATATCGGGCCATGATTGGATCACTTATGTATTTAACTGCTTCAAGACCTGACATTATGTTTGCTGTGTGTATTTGTGCTAGGTTTCAAGCGAATCCGAAGGAGATGCATATGAAAGCTGTGAAGCGGATTCTACGATAGCTCAAGTCGAAACCGAAGCTGGGACTTTGGTATCACGCGGAGGGAGATCTAGAGTTGGAAGCGTTCACGGATTCTGACTACGGAGGATGCAGCTTGACGCGCAAATCAACAACTGGAGGTTGTCAATTCCTAGGAGGGAGACTGGTATCCTGGCAATGCAATAAACAGACACCGGTAGCCGTGTCAACGTGCGAGGCCGAGTATGTTGCTGCTGGAAGTTGCTGCTCACAGGTTCTGTGGATACAACAACAATTGCGGGATTACGGTTTGGCTTACACTCAAACTCCAATTAGGATAGACAATCAATCTACAATTGCTATAACTAACAATCCAGTTAAACACAGTAAAACAAAGCACATAGACATAAGGCATCATTTTATTCGTGATTGTGCTGAAAAGAACTTAATCAAATTGGTAAAAGTGGCAACGGACGATAATAATGCAGATTTATTTACCAAAGCATTTGATAAGTCACGGTTTGAATATTTAATCCAACTAAATGGAATGCGCAACCCAGAGTAATTTGACCTTAGTGGTAGTTTATTTCCTTTTATAGCAGTAGTATTTCTTTCTTTTTATATTAAGCCTGCTAATTTAGGAAAGTTTCTATTTTTAGTAAGTTAGTAGGTTATCTTCTTTTATTGCTATTTCTTATAAAAAACAAAAGGAAAAAAGAGAGAAAATCATAAAAATACAAAAAAAAAGAGAATATCAGAAAAAGGAGTTAAGTCTTAGAAGCATAGGTTCAAAGTGACGAAAATTAGCACAGTCGTTACAAACTCTAAGCGTTTAGGCTTTCACACATAATGCACCTAAAATTCTAAGTGTTATACTTTATTTTAGTTTGAGGTGTTGGTAGGCATAATACATATAGGGAATCCCAAGGCTAATAAAATATTCAAGAAAAAGTCAAGCGTGTCGCTAACTTAGATGTATGACCAATCGGTCTTAATTTTTATGTACAAGACATACAAACTTTGAGTCTAAATGAGTTATGCAAACTTTCTGGGGATGTATAGCACCATCAAATACATCTAAAAATGGAAAGCATAGAAAAAATCATAAGGAATTGAGAGTCAAAAACATGTAACTCTGTTGTACGTAAGTACAGACCTGTTGTCTCTCTTTAGATTCGGGTTAGCAAGATAAGTCGCTTTGTTGTACGTCGGTACAACCCTGTCACCGCTGTCTTGCTAGCTTTTAAAATAAACCTTAAGTCAAACTAAGACACTTTGTTGTATGAAAATACAGACATGTGTCCGATGTTTGTCTTTTAAAGAAAGTTTGCAAATACCAACAAGTTAGAATCTTAGTCTGTATGCCTTGATCATAAAAGTATGTCTATGTTTGAGTCACGTAAGATAATTTCATGATAAATAAAAATGCCAAGGGATATTCCGAAATGTAGCATGTTTAAAGGGGTAAATACCAACAATCGGCTAAATGGGTATTTCACGACAAACAAATAAAGGAATCAAAAATTCCTAAGTGTGAAAGTTTAAGTACTGAAAGTGAGTATCTGACACCGCTATCTGACTGAACCTTTCTTTGACTATGCTCATCAAAATTATTTTGTTAAGTGTTTAGCATAGGTTGTAAATTTTAATAAGTATAGTTTAAGTCTAAGTTCAATTTTTGGTCAAAATTTTAAAATTTTATTTTCACTTATTTTTAATTTTATTTTATTTTATCTTATTTTATCTTATTTTATTTTTTACTTAGGAAAAAGGTCAATAATTACTGAGGGTATATTCATAGTTGGATAAAATAAACACTGCGTGAAAAATCTTGTGCTTAGGGTAAAAGATTTGGCATAGTTTATCATGTTACACAATAAGGTTGAAAAAGTTGAATTTATTTCAAAATTTTCGAAATTTTCTAAGTGTTTTGGGTAATTCGAGTTTAGTTTAAATTCGAATTTGGGTGGTCTCGAATCTGTCAGTAGATTCGACATTGGCCATAGATTCGAAGGTAGGTGTTATAAATAGGTTAACAGTAACGTCATTAAGTCATTACTGTTTTCGATTCTATACTCTCGAATCTATTGGCGATTTCGAATCTATCTGCTCGAATCTACCGTTTTCCACAAAAACGACAATTTGTCGAGTTTCTTACTTAAGTGTTCGATTCTACTGATACATCTAGGTATAATCAACTTGGTTGTACAAGATTCATGTAGTTTAATACACCATTTAAGCCAAAAATCACCGATATTTGAAAGTTTATAGGTCGAAATCGTGTGTTTCAAAATTACAAAGTTTGGACCGGTAACTAGTCAAATTAAGTGCATATATCTGTGATTAGTACCTAGTAGGGCTAATGAATGTAATTTTTTTAGTCCTAAAAGGTTAAAATCATGGGTTTTGGTGATGAGTTGGGTCGACAATTTCGAATCTGTTCAAGACCATTCTCGAGTTTGTCAGTAAACTCGAGAAGGTCATTAGATTCGAGTGTGTCTTCAAACTCGAAAAGGGGTTTCTTCGAATCTACCTGTTCGAATCTGTCATTTTATTTGAATTATTCAATTTAAATTTAATTAAACTTGTAGAAATTCATTTGTGTTGGATTTTGTACTTCAACAAGTTCAAAGTAAAACAAATCTGAATTTAAACAAGTTTATTGATTTTTAATAATTCTAATACTTTATCTATTGTGCAGATATGGCTGATCGAGTATTCGTGCTGAAGCCTAATATGGTCATTCCCCCCGACCATCATATCCCTGAGGCGCAGGGTTTTCGTCAGATGATGGATTTCCTAGTAGAGTCTAGGATTGCATTTGCATTGTCTTATAACATTCAAATTGTGATTCCATATGTACGACAGTTTTACGAGCACTTACAAGTTGATTGTTCCGTCACTCCAACAGTTTTGAGAACAAAGATAGCAGGACAACCATTGGTGTTTTCTGCTGATATGCTGCATCAGGTTTTGCAGCTAGGATCTCAGGAAGAAGAGTCTGGGCCTATTGACTTTCCCTTAAGTATTAGGCAAGCAGCTTTTCAGAGGATGGGTTACAGCTTAGATGTTACTAAAACATCGTATATGAAGAGTGGGCTAATAGGTCAATGGAGATTTTTGGCACATGTGTTTATGGTTTGTTTTGCGGCCAAGAAAGCTGGTTTCGATTACATTGTCTCGAAGATCCAATCTGGGATGATCGCTTTAGTTTATAATCGGCCCTTCAGTTTTTCTCAGATGTTCTTCTCGGAATTCGTTCATCAAATCACGGCTCCAGAGCAGCAACAATTTCTTCTGTATCCTGGTTTTATCATGATGCTCATCCGGCACTTTTTGCCAAATTTGCCGCAGTTAAATGAGATCCAAAGCGTAGCGGTGATGGACAAAAGGATTTTTGCTTATTGCTCTTCGCATAGAGGAAGGTCGGCAGTTCCAGTCGAACGACCGTTGTTTGGGGCAGTTATAGACAGGAACTTTGAAGCACCGGAAAATGCCAACTGGGCAGGTGAAGTAGAGGTTCAACTTAGACAGCCACCGCAACAACAACGACAACAACCGCGTGCACAGCAACAAAGAAGACGACAAAGAGCTACCGCGAGTCAAACTCAGGCAACTACGCCTTCTACAAGTCAACAGCAAGAGGTACAAGAGGCGGGCCATTCGAATGTCCCAATTGAATCTGATCAGTTGTGTCAAACCCTACATGAAATTTGGGAAGCTGGTCCTCATGCCAATGAAGAAATATCTGCAGCATTAGTTGGAGAATTGCTAGAGCCTCCAGAGGGAGAAGAAGATGTTTTTAGGCAAGTTGATGAATATGAACCGGAGCAAACAGGAAATGAATTGTCATCATCTGCAACTGAGTCAGAAGATATGGAGGAGATCGAGGTTGAAGCTCCAGAGTCCGTATCTACAGAACCTCATGTTCAAATGGGAACTTATGGATCAAGGTTAGTAGTGTCTGAAGAAGCTTCAAGGCGGCGAGCATCAAGAGAGTCTGATGACTCTGATTTTGAAGAAGAAGAGGTTGCACCATTAGTGACAAGGCAACGGGCTAAACGTCATCGGTTTATGCAAGGATCTTCCTCAGCTCCAGCCGCACAGCCTGAAGTATCTCAACCTCCGCCTACCCAATCGACCATTCCACCACCACCACCACATGTTGAACCATATATCCCATCACCGATCATTCCAACTCCGATACAGTCCATTCCATCCACCTCATCCACTTACGCCGACAATCAAAGGTTTTTGCAGCTTAAGGATAGAGTTGACTTCCAACAGATCCAGATCTTAGGCCTAACGACGGCAATCAGTGAGATTCAGAAGCACAATGCAAATCTGGATAACGAAAATGCCAATCTGAAAAAGATTGTGGAAAAAGTACAGGAAGAGAACTTGGAGCTAAAATCTTTTGTCGCTGATCAAGCAGCTGAACTCAGAACGATGCGCTCCCTAATTGAGCAGTTAATGAAAAATATAAAGGCTCAGGGGGAGACATCGTGCCGTGATCAAGAAGTGCGCAGGGAGGATGATGATGATGATAATGAAGATGGAAATGGCAATGATCCCAGCACACAAAGACAGAATGAGCCAGTAGATTTTTCTGCTGCTCAGGATGCTCAGACTCAGGGGGAGCCAAGTCAATCAGGAGCTGGAGTGGGAGTAGGTGAGGCTAGTTCATCAAAGGTCTCAGAAAGTCAAGTGCGTGAGATAATTGATGCATTGATGAATATTGATGAAGAGCCATTAGATTTGGATTTTGATTTTGAAGATGATGTTGAGGATTTGGAAGAGGGTGAGTTTGTGCCAGAAGATGTAGCCGATTGGAGATCTGATGAGGAGGTTGTGATAGATGACGACGATAATGTAAACGAAGTAATCATTCAATCTCAGCCGGTCACAGAACTATATGAGCATACCGAACAACATGTGATAGATATTGATGACATCAAAGTGGCCTCGGTAGATGATTCAGAAATGGAAGAGGCAGAAAGAGAGCCGAGCAGAGCTGAATTGCTAAATCTTTGGTTCCGAAAGGAAGAGAAGAAGACTGAGCCGAAGATAAAGAAGACGATGAGAATTCCAGGTGCAGAAAACTTCTCTAGAGGTATTATTAGCTGGTTCTTCGATAGAGAACTGCAGCTTTTTATTCTAAAGAGGAGAGATGGTCTCCAATACATGAGGCACAAGCTTAAAGTGTTCAATACATTGCCGAAGGTAGAGGTGAAGGAGCTGGCATGGAAAGAGTTAATCAACATCGGAAATGATCCCTATGCTGAAGTGATCGCGAAGATAATCAGACGAGAAGGGAGATCTGGTAGGTTTGAGAGACTCAAACCAAGCTCTGGAAAAAGAGTTGAGGATTCTTCAAGGATAGATCCGCATACAGGACGACCATGGGCGAAAATGGTTTATAAGCCTGTCAAATGCTTAAGAAGGGTGCCAATGAAGAAGATGCCTCAAGATATTTTGTCCAACATGAAGTGGTGGTACCTGGATAATGAAACTGCTGAAGCCATCATGGAGGATCAAGACGACAAAGTTCTTTTGCGAGTATATGATCCTCTGCATCTGATGAATCTGTCAAAGGAAGATCTGAAGAAGCTTCATGGTCAACATATCTTCTTTCATGAAGGATGGAGATCTGAAGCCAGAAAGTTCCAAAAAGTTGTCAAAGTATGTATAGATGCTGGTATATACGCAGGTAGTAGTATATATAGATCTAGTACTTAAACTTGATGTAAATAGTTAGAAGCTATCGCCAAGGGGGAGTCTGTTGGTACACCCTGTGTGACGATAGCAATCTAAGTGATCTAACATTTTGGTTTAAGTAATATTCAAAGTATTGAGAATTAACAAGTGTTTGATATATATGTTTATATATGTTTGAAAATTATTATTGTTTGTGTGTTTGAACTTAATGTAACGTATTACAAGAAGTTCAAACATAAAGATCAAAGATAAAATCAAACATAAGTTAAAAACATAAGTTTCATATACAAGTTAGTCAGATTCGAATTCTATAAGGATTGGCATTCGAATCTATGTCAGATTCGAATGTAATCCTAGGTAGATTCGAATGTTCATAGGTAGGCAGATTCGAGAATGTCAGTGAGGAAAAACTCGAATGGGCCTTGGGCCGGATTCGAGTTTGGCCCATGACAGACTCGAATTAGCCTCTATAATTAGGGATAGACTCGAAATATTATTAGACTTTTTGAATAATTTGAGAGTGATTAAGCATTAAGCGATTTCGAGTTTATCATCAGTGTTAGTGTCGTTTCGGAGAGAATCTTCAGGTAGGTGCGTTCTTGTGTAGTTCGTGCAGCTCGTTGATAGTCTCCGTGTTTCTGGTGAGTGTTGTTACCGTCTACCCATTAAAGAGGATTCCGCACTCTTTGACGGTTCCGCGTCTAGATAGATCTGTGTTTTGTAGACGTTACACAAATATGAGGAATATGGAAATTGATTTATCGCAGGTTTCCAATGGAATTATGTAAGGTTTTTATAAAGAGCCATTACATTAAAAGCAATGAACTATGGTTATATTTACCTACAAGTATTGGGAGTTGTTAAAGTAAAAGATTAATTAAAACCTCAACATGTGTTTTTATTTGGAAATAGATGAATGGATTTATCATCCAACTTGGGTTTCTGTCCACAAATCTCAAATCTACTGACTGCCACTTTATGTAAATCAATAATAATGATCAATGGAAAAATTAATGGTACGGGTGTGCTATAAAAATTAGACTCATGTATGCATTTTAAATTTCTAACCAACCGTATTAGTCTCACACTCATAAAAGTAACTACAGTGTAGTATTTGCTAATCTTAGTTGTATTTTTCTGAAATCTGAATTTGTTGTAGTAATATCTATTTTTAATATGCACGTGTAACAATTTACAATATTAGATAACGTTGTATTTAAGATTTGTTTTAAAGATAATATTCATTTGAAATGCACATGTTGCATCTCATGACATCTCCTGTAAATCAAATTAGGCTGATGATATATTTTGAGACCATGTATATTGCTCTATTGTATTTCCATTTGTGGTTAAAAGCATAATCTATTTCTTAACAAGGCCCATGATATTGTTAACATCCAAATCTTTCTTTTTTTTACGTTGATTAGTTTTCCTAACTTGCAGGCTATGCTTTAAGATCATGCTGACAAAAGAGTATTCTTGCTGAGAATTTCTTTATGTCCATCCAAAAAAATATGTTTCAGTTCAAATTATAAATAACACAATTTTTGATTCAACTTAGCTTTGCTATGACAATCAATAGAACTCAGGACAGACAATTCCGAATGTTGGCGTTAATCTGCCTGAGTCAGTTTTCTCCCATGGACAACTTTACACAACACTGTCTAGATGTACATCACGAGGCAATACAATAGTATTGGTAAACCTTGTCAAGAAATTCAGTCGTGATGGGATCTACGCATCAAGTGTGGTGTATCAAGAAGTCTGGCGTAATTATTAATGTACAATTATATAGTTAGCATTATAAATATGTTACAATACTTTATCTATGATAGCTATCGGCCTTTTATTATGTGTAGGATATGCTTACAAATGGACCTTTCAAGTAAAGCATTATCATATTTGGAATTCATGGATGCATAAAATGACATATGTTTGTAATTTTATTTATCACAAATATGTTTTCATATTTTTGTCTTTGACCATATGGTTTTTTATCATCTTTGACTGACATTGAAACTTAAGATCTTTTTCTTCTATGTTATTTAAAGATATTATTCATCATCGACATCTATTTCTCCTTTATGTTATTCAAAAAATATATTTCAATTAAACGGATAAGTCATGAAAACAATATTGTCGGTCAATGTATGGTTTGCATCATATTCGACTGATATTCAAACTTAAGTATATATCTTTTATGTCATTAAAAGAATAGCATGTTATTAAACCAACATCTAATCGAAAAAATTATTTTCCCCAGCCGCTGCTTTGCGTGGGTACCATACTAGTACTTAACTGTTGAATCGTTTTATTTATAAACTCACTGAAATCTTGAGCTTTCCAAACGTTGTCTATTTTATCGTGTAAACCTATGAGCTCACCAACTCTATGTTGACGTATTTAGCATGTTATTCTCAGGACCATAAGGGCTACATTTTCGCACTCACGGCTAACAGACATATTCTTGCAAGCTTTGGAGTCACGAGATATTTTCAGAACAAACATGGAGATTTATTTGCATAATTAGATTATTATTTATTATTGTCTTGTATTATAATCTCAATTATTCGTGAACTCTTTTATTCCCGTGATTGTAAAGCATTATTCGTAGTTAATGTATTTCGAAAACGTCCCATATAGTGGTCGTTCATTATGATTGTGACTTTGTTTCCGCGACGTCACGCCTCGTTGCCAAGCAGGGTAACAGGGTGTGACAACAAGACACTTATACCACCGTTCAATGCTGAGTTCTTTGAAGATAAGTTCTCAAAAAGAAAACAACATACAACCAACAAGGACAGGTCTCATGTTGGGAATAATGCTGCTGTGGTTCCAAATAAGTATTTAAACCATAGTGATAAATTCGTCATAAATGAAAGTAAGCCTTTTAATAAAACCAATTAAAATGCATCTGCAACTATAAGTGTGCAAAAATCATCAAATCTCAGTAGAGACAAAGGCAAAGTTGTTTCTAAATAGTCTAGGGATGAACTTTTCACAAACTCTGTCGGTCTTCTCAAAACAAATCAACATTCTGTAAAACCTTTTGTCAAGACCAATAGAGAAAACACAGAATGTGTTTCTGAATGTTCTTCTTCCAAAAGACCTAAAAAGAGGAAGTGCTACAGGTGTGGAAGGAAAACACATATGGCCAAAGATTGTCCTGAAACTGTGGACGTAAGGCCAAGTGATGATGTTAAATCTAACACTGCTGAATCAAGCAGTGTTGGAAATAACAATGCTAAGTAGTGTTGGTTTAAGTTCTATACAAAAATGGAAATGAATAAGTAAACTGTTATTTACAAACCAAGGCTTTCAAATACTTATAACTGTGCAAGTTTCTGATCTACAGCCTTCAAAAATTCTTTCTTCACATCATCTCTATCACAAGATACCCTAACAGATTTTATCTGAAGTAGCATATCTTTTGGTAAATCATAAAATTCAAGATTGAAGAATATACCAGATCCATCTGAGAATTTGATTCTGTATGTCCTTGACTTGACAAACAGATCAACTTGCTTGACTTTTATCTCTTTCTTCACAGCATCCTCTATATCTTTCCTTGCAGATTCAGGATCAACAATTGTTTTTAGATCTTTAATTACTTGCTTCACTTGTGGTAGAGCAGATCTAACTTGTGTCACTGACCCAATATTATGCATCTTTGTTAGCTCATCTCTGGTCAACTTCTGAACCATCTGCCAAAATGTATCAAATTCTTCTTCTGGTCCAGACTCCCTTCTTACAACAAACTTAACTCTTAAGTCACGGTTGTCCAGTGACTTGGCATACCAATAGTTGATCAGAGGCTTTGTAAAATCATGTTGATCAATCAACTTCTCTATCTCCATAGCTTTTTGCAGTTGTTGCTCAAACAACACTCTTTTAACTTGATGTAGCTTTGCTTGTGATGATGGCTCAGATGTAGGAATAGAAGCAACAGCTTGATCAGTAGGAGCAGGTGCACTGGCAGCAGCTTCAGTTTGAACTGGTTCTTTTGATGGTTGGACTTCTTGGGAGACTTTTGTTTTCTTTCTTTTCTCCATTTCTTTGTCATGGATTTCTTGCAGCCTTTCAGTAGTCATGGACTGAGCCATTTTCTTGGGAATACCAGCTGCAAAGGCAAAATTGATTAAAAATCTTCTGTGCTCAGCCTTGGAGTGCCCTGTTGGCAGCTTTCTCTTCTTTTCTCCTTGTTTACCCACAAACCCCTTTAGGTAATCACCTAGAGTCTCATCATCATCCATTGGGGGCTGGGTTTGCTGATCTAATTCTCTATCCTGCTCTTCTGCTAGCCGTTTGGCAACTTCAGCATCAAAGGCAATTTGGGCTTCTTTGGAAGAAAATTTGTGCTTTGGAGACTCAATAAGAATGCCCTTGCCCTTGTCTTTTGAAGCAGAAGATGTAGCTTGGACTGTACTGATTGGAGCATGAACACCTTCCCTTATAACAACTCTAGTTGCTTTTAGGGCAGCAACTTGAGTTTCTAGGCTAACAGCTTGAGAAGTTGTTGGGACTGTTAGCCTAGAAGGTGGAACTGTTGAGGTTGCTTGGACTGATGTTGTTGGAGCTGCTTGGACTGATTCAGGAACCTCCTGATTCTCCCCCTTTTTGGAAGCATTGGTTTGGTCAGGAGGACCTACAACCTTTGCCCCTTGGGTTTGAATCAACTGCTCTAATTTCATGATCTTATTCCCACAGAGGGTAAACCCTTTATGGAGATAATCCATTCTTTTATTTTGAGCCGTCTCTGCCTGCTTGAGTGCAAATATCTGAGCTCCCTGTGCAGCAATGATGGACATTTGATATTCCAACATAGCTACAACAGGTTTCAGCTTGGGATCCGTTAACAGCATGAGTTGCAGATTAGTCTCAAGATCAGAAAACATCTGTGGTGCTTGTGATCTATCACTGACATTAATACCAGAAGTAGAAACTTCTGGGCCCCTCTGTTCTTGGTTCTGGGGACTTCCAGCTTGTGTTTGCACACTGGCTGTTGCCATGGGTGTGGTCTTAGTGATGTTGGCTCTGTCCTGTGCCTCTTTTATAGAAACAGCATTAGTGCCAGCCACAGAACCCATATGAACAGTCTTTGAAGAGATGTTCACCTCCTGAGTGAGGATGGGAGTTTCCTCAATTGGTTCCCTTTGGATATTCTGTGCAGAAGTGTCCTCCTGCACAGGGATATAAGGCTCTTGACTAGGGGCTGAGGAGGAAGGAGCTCCTGGTCCCCTTTTCCTTTTATATAGAAATTTAAGTGGGCGTGATGGCTGTACAAAAGGATCAGAAGGAATTTGTGTATCATGAGGAGGGGTTTGGGGTCCTGGGGGTGTAGCAGTGATGATAGGCCGAGCCTGCTCAGGACCCTCTCCTCTGTTTCTTGGAATGATGTTCATCATTGCAGAGGGCAATGGAACATCAACGCTCAAAAAGTTGGCACTTTGTTTTAAAAGTCTCTTTATAGAAGATAGTGAGTGCCTGTGGGAAACATGTATCCTCTTATGTAAATGAGAAGTGGTGCAAGTGTGTGCACTGATTTCTGCCAAAAATCTGGGATACATTAAAAATTTCCCACTCTTTAGGGAATGATGCCTTAACATCCCCTGAAAAATCATGTTAGAAAAATTGAACCGTTGGCCTGTTGAAAAGCATACTAAGGCAGTGGCAATATTAGAAGAAAATTCTGACCAACCAGTTCTTTTGGGGCTCATACACTGCTGAATAATATGTACAAGGTATTTCCATTTAGGAGAAAAATGGGCTTTTAAGAAAGTAAAAGAATCAGCAGGACCCCTATAGCCTATATCATAAAGACCAGTATGTAAAACATCAAGGGTTAGGTCTGTTATACCTGTGGCATCTTGAAGATGCAAATGGCGCCGAATGGATTCCTCAGTAATGGTGATGGGAGTGCCATCAATCTTGGATAGTATAGAAGGAATTCCATTGGTGGATTGAACAGTGGCATGGTTCCAGAACTGTTCGATATGCGATATGTATATGGTGGGGTTTATATTGAGTGCATGATGGATATGGGAGTGACGAAGAAAGTCCATCATGTCATGGAACGGTTGAAGGTCTGAATGCTTTAGAGTGTAGGGAAGACAGGTGTGTTCCTTAACAAACTCCATTGAAGATCAAACGAAAGGTTTAGGGTTTGCAAAGAAGTGTGTGTGAATCGTTCAGAGGGAAGAGAAAGGTCGTGGAAGAAAATTTTGTAACTGGTAGTTACAACTGAACGAAACTTGGACCTTTAAAGGTTTTGAAAAAGGTTGGGTCCCGCGCACACACATTTTAAAAATTACCTAACTACCCTGCACACTTTGACAGATCAAGTGAATAACTAGCAGTCCGAGAAAATGAACTAGCAGCTTGAGAAAATACTCAAGCTGTTAGTTGAAAATTATGCATCTTTTTAATGGAACAGTGACTCCCCCTTAAATAAGCATACTAGTTAGGTAATAATGAAAACAAATTAATCCATGTTTACCATACCAATATTTGATACCAGGAAAATGAACCTTCCTACATCAAAAGGTTTTGTAAATAGATCAGCTAACTGATCATCAGTATGTATTTTGGTAACTTGGATTAACTTCTTTTCATTACAATCTCTTATAAAGTGAAATCTGATTTCTATATGCTTGGTTTTTGGGAATTTCACTGGATTTTGCACAATGCTGATTGCACTTGAATTGTCAATATAAATAGGAGTGGATAAGAAATTCGTACCATAGTCTCTTAGCTGATTTTGGATCCACATTACCTGTGAGCAGCAGCTTGCAGCTGCTACATATTCTGCTTCAGTGGAAGATGTGGACACAGTTGTCTGCTTTTTGCATTGCCAAGAGACCAGTCTTGCTCCTAAGTATTGACATCCACCAGTTGTGGATTTTCTGTCAATGTTGCATCCACCATAGTCACTGTCAGAATAAGCAGTTAGTACAAGGGGAGAGTCTTTAGGATACCATAGGCCTAAGTGTGGTTGGCCTTTAAGATTTCTAAAGATTCTCTTAACAGCAACCAAGTGAGAATCCTTTGGAGAGCATTGAAACCTAGCACACACATAGACAGCAAACATAATATCAGGTCTGGAAGATGTTAGATACATAAGAGATCCTATAAGAGATCTGTATAAATGAATATCCACATCTATGCCATCTTTGTCTGTATGAAGCTGCTTGTGAGGATCCATTGGAGTGCTTGCAGCTTTGGTGTCTTGATACCCAAACTTGTCCAGTATGTCTTTTACATACTTTGATTGGCTTATGAAGAGTCCAGTGGGCTTCTGCTTGACTTGTAATCCCAGAAAGAAAGTGAGTTCTCCCATTGAACTCATTTGAAACTTTTTGTGCATTAAAGCTTCAAACTCTTTGCACAGACAGTCATTTGTTGAGCCAAAGATAATGTCATCAACATATATTTGGACAAGTAGAATTTCATCTTTGATAGACTTAGTGAAAAGTTTTTTTGTCCAGAGTGCCTCTCTTGAATCCATTCTGTAGAAGGTATGATGACAGAGTGTCATACCATGCTCTGGGAGCTTGATGGAGACCATAGAGGGCCTTGTCTAGCTTGTAAACCCTGTCTGGATACTTGTAGTCTTCAAAACCATGAGGTTGACACACATATACCTCCTCTTCAATTGTTTCATACAGAAAAGCAGACTTCACATCCATTTGATACACTTTAAAACCTTTGAAGCTTGCATAGGCCAAAAATAGTCTGATGGCTTAAATTCTTGCTACTGGAGCAAATACATCATCATAATCTATGCCTTCTTCTTGAGTGTACCCTTGTGCTACAAGCCTTGCTTTATTCTTGATGACTATCCCTCTCTCATCTTTCTTGTTTCTGAACACTCATCTTGTACCAATTGCTCTCTTACCTTTAGGAAGATCCACCAGAGTCCATACATTCTGAATCTTGAACTGTAGAAGCTCTTCTTGCATAGCCTCAATCCAGGATGAATCTTTTAATGCTTCTGATGCCTTTTTAGGTTCTAGTTGAGACATGAAACAGGCATTCTCAAAGGCAGCTAGACTGAATTCAGGAACTGCTTGTTCAGCAACAGCAGTCTCATTTTGAACCATCTTCCTTGTTTGTACAGGAGTGCTTGGATCACCCAGTATTTGGTTGAGAGGATGATACTTGTGAACTCTTAGTGTGGGCTCTCTCTCTGTCTGAAAAGAGGTTCCAAGATTTGTATCATCTCCATCAGAACCAGTGAATGGTTCAGCTTCTGAAACAACTTGACTAGTATCTGGGGCTGTTTCCCTTTGAGTTGGAGCTGTTCTGTCAGGACTTGAGAGTGGCACTGCAGTGTCTGGATTTGTATCCTGTGAAGCATTTAGAACCCCTGGAGGGTCACATGACAGAAGTGGAAGAGTGATGTATTCATCCCATTTGGTTGAATCTGCAGCAGTTTGAAACTTTGTGCCAACAGCTTGAGAATTTGTATTGGCAGCATGAGAATTTGTGTTGGCAGCTTCAATCCTGTATGCATCAGCTTCTGCAGTATACTCAACAAAGCTCAGAGAATTTGTTAGTGAATCTAAATCAAACAACTAATCAGGACCAGTGCCTTTGATATTTGCAGTATTTTCATTAAATTCAACATTGGCACTTTCTTCAATGGTTTTAGACACATTGTTATATACTCTATAGGCTTTGCTTTGATTTGAGTATCCTACAAAGAATCCTTCTTCAGCCTTACTTTCAAACTTCCCTAAGTGAGTCTTAGTGTGAAGAATAGTACATGGACATCCAAAAGGCTTGAAGAAAGCTATTAGGGGACTTCTGTTATGGAATATCTCATAGGGAGTTTTCCCTTGTGATTGGACAACCTGAACCCTATTCAGAACATAACAGGCTGTATTGACAGCTTCTGCCCAAAAAGTCATTGGCAGTTTTGAATCAGCTAGCATTGTTCTAGCTGCCTCAATTAATGTTCTGTTCTTTCTTTCAGCTACACCATTTTGTTGTGGTGTTCTTGGTGCACTATATTGCCTAGCAATGCCTTTTGACTCACAGAAACTGTTTAGAATGTGATTTTTAAATTCAATTCCATTGTCTGATCTTATCACCTTAACTTTTGAGTTGGATTGGTTTTCTATCTTAAGGATAAAAGACTTAACTAGCTCAGCAGTTTCATCTTTGGACCTAAGAAAGTAAACCCAAGTGAATCTGGTGAAATCATCAACAATTACTAAACAGTAAGCCCTTTTATTCAAACTCAAAACAGATGTTGGACCAAATAGATCCATATGAAGCAACTGAAGAACAGATGAGATTGAATTTACTTCTTTGGCCTTATGAGAAGTTTTGTGTTGCTTGCCTTTAAGACATGCTACACAATGATCATCACATATGAACTCCTTTTGTGGTAAGCCTCTTACCAGATTCTTTTTGACTAAAACATTCATGGACTTGAAGTTCATGTGACACATCCTTCTATGCCAAAGAGCAGACTCATTGGATGATGCTTTGGATATCAAACAGCTTAAAGTATTTGATTTAGATAACAGATCTGTGTCCAGACAGTAAACATTGTCCTTTCTTGGTGTTCTTAGTAAAACAAGATTTTCAGGAATTTTGAAATCTTTTGAAAGGACAATGCACTCAGAATCTGTAAACTGAACAATGTTTTGTTTGTCACAGATTTGAGAGACACTTAATAAATTATACTTAAGCTGTTCAACATACAAAACATCATGGAATATCATGTTGCCTGCATTAACAGTACCTTTACCTGTAACCTTACCTCCTTTTGAGTTGCCTCCAAATGCAACAAATCCTCCATCAAAGCCTTTGAAATTTGACAAGCACTCAGAATTGCCTGTCATGTGCCTAGAGCATCCACTGTCCAAATGCCATCTTGTTTTATGAGGAGACCTGTGGTTGCCCTTCACAAATAACAGCTTAGTCAGTAGTGGAGTAAACCCAAACCAAATTGGTTTTGGGTTGGCCTTGTATATTGACATAACTAAACACTGTTTTTGACTTTTTGTATTTTGTGAGATCTACTGATGGAGTTTTTGGAGAGTATTTAGTGATTATATGAGGTATCCAGGTATTTTGATCATCTTTTCTTCTAACAGTCTCAGATGATTCACTAGCAGTTCCAGATTGATGCTTAGCAGTCTGATCTGTGTTGTTAGTGCTGAAAGCTTCAGAATTTGCACTAACAGCTTTAGAATTTGGCTTAGCAGTCTGATCTTTTGCATCAGCAGTTTGATCTGAAGATTTGTCCTTGACACACCATATTTGTTTAAAACTTAATTTAGGCTTTGCCAAAACTTGTTTTTGGTGTGTGGGCTGCTTTTTATTAACTTTTGAAAGCCTATGATCAACTGTTTTCTTTGGAACTGATGTGGAAGGTTTCACCTTTGAATGTTTTGTCTGAGTAGGATTTGATTTTGATTGATTCATAGTCTGTTTTGCAACAACTGGTTTATAAAAACAATCCTTGGCCAAGTGATTCTTCCTTCCACAGTGAAAACACCTTTTGATTATTTGAATTGGAGAACCAGATTTTTCTGACAATTTCTGGTTCTTGTTTCTCTGATTTCCTCTTACCTGCTGTTGTTTGGGAAACTTTTGAACACCATGCTTTTGGCATGTGCAGACAGGAACATGTTTACCTCTTTTATTATTCTTTGAGGAAGATGCAGTGTTACAGTTAGAATATACAGAAACTTGTGGAGCAGCATTGCATACACTCATCTTCTCTTTCCCTTTCTTACTAGGGGCTTGGATCTCTATGGGTGCACTCATTGTTTTGTGGTCTTTCTCAACTGCCATAGACTCACAGTCTCTCTTTTGAATCTGATTTTCTTTTGATTCAGGATTGTTATCAAGGATAGGATCCACAATAATCATAGACTCATCTAGTGGTTCATTGACAAGTCTATCAGCAACCTCACTCATTGGATGAATATACTTGTTGTTGTATGGAGGTGGAGTAGCCCTGTATCCTATGCCTTCTTTGGGATTGACCTGAGATTTTACCCTATCTTTAAATTGGACTTCCATTAGGTGTTCCAGCTTTTGATTTGCTAACTTAAAGTTACCTAGATCTATGTTAACAGATTCTAGTTTCTTATTAGCCTCTAACACCTTTTGTTCAGTCTCTTCTACCTTTTTATTCAGAGATTCTATTTTCTTATTTAGCTCCTTTTTCTCCCATTCATGATATGTTCTATCATATCCCATTTGAATCTCATTATCCTTATAGTCATTGATCTGTTTTTCAAGATCTTCTATGGCTTGCATATATTCATATCTTCTTTCTTCCATCTTAGCTAGGGTTTTGCACATGCTCTCATTATGGTCTCTGTACTTTTTAACCATATTTTTGCATGATTGAGAGCAGAGTTTAGAATTTACCTCAGATGGTAGTTCAGTGGAGGAGACATTTGTTGTTTCTGCCATTAGAGCTTGATTTTGAAACTCTTCCTCTGTCTGATCACTCCAGTCAAACACATTGTCTTCTTGAGAGACAAGTGCTGTTGATGATGATGTCTGATTGGGCTGTGAAGTCCTTGATGACTGTTGACCTTGAGATCTACATTCTCTGGCAAAGTGACCAAGTTTATGACATTTATAGCATTCAACTTTTGATTTATCAAAAGCTGGTTTGCCTTCTGTTCTGGCTTGAAAGTTGGTCCTTCCAGTTCTTTTAAGAAACCTTTTGGCTCTCATGGTCAGCATTGCATGTTGCCACTTTAAATCCA
The DNA here is from genome assembly GCA_020465985.1 of Centrapalus pauciflorus. Classification (NCBI taxonomy): domain Eukaryota; kingdom Viridiplantae; phylum Streptophyta; class Magnoliopsida; order Asterales; family Asteraceae; genus Centrapalus; species Centrapalus pauciflorus. Next base: position 84,851 of record JAANYP010003169.1, read on the forward strand.
TCTCTTCCAGATCATCTGGATGAATTTGTTCTAAGTCTTCAGCATTTAGAGCAAATAGTCCATCATTGGCAACGAAAGCCTCATAGTGAGCTTCAGCAGAGTTGCCATCACCACCTGAAAAGGAATCACTGCTATTAGATTTATCAGAAGACAGAAGAGCAGTATTATGATTATAAGAAAAGGATTTCTTTTTAGCATCAATCTCAGTTTCAAACACTCTCAAACTGTTGTACAGATCATCCAGTTCTATCTCATCAAGAGTGTCTTTTGTTCTCCATTGGGCAGCATAAACTGTCCATTCTTCTCCAAGAGATCTGAGAAACTTTCTGTTTACTTCATCTTGATCTAGGCTGACTTTTGCACTTTCTAATTCACTTATCAGTTTGTTGAACCTGTCAAAGATTTGAGTAAGGTTTTCATTCTTGCCACCAGAAAAGTTCTCATACTGCTGTTTTAAAAGATCTTTTTAATTTCTCTTTGTACTGGCATTACCAGCAAATCTTTTCTCTAAAGCATTCCAAAGAGAATGAGCAGTATAAAACTTTTTAAACTGATGTTGATAAGCATTAGGAATGGCTATTTGTAAAAGTGTAAGAGCTTTCACTTCATTCATTCTAGCCTTCCTTTCAAGTTCAGTTTTTGGAGGAGTTTTGACTGGTTTTCCCTCATCATCAAGTTCTGGATCAACTACAGGAGGAAATTCAACGGCTTCCCATATGGCATAGTCAATAAACTGGATATGCTGTTGAATCCTGAGTTTCCACATCTCAAACTCAGTGGGCTTGAGCATAGGCACTTTGAGTCCCTGCCCAGATCCACTGCTGCTATTTTCAAATTCCATAGCAAAAAGATTAAAAATTTAAAAGAAAGTTTTCGACTTTTAAAAACAAAGAACGACCTGTGGCTCTGATACCACTTGTCAGGATCTAAAACTAATTAACCAAGACTAACTGATTTGAATTTATCAGAGTATAAATCAATAATCTTGCTTTGAATCAAAGTTTAATTAAGAAGTTTGCGGAATAACACTTAATTATTTTAACAAAAACTTTCAGAATCAATAATGAATAAAACACAAGAAGTAGTCAAGACTGTTTGTATTGCTGAATTCAATGATTACAATCACCTCTAATCTGTTTGATTAGACGAAGAACACAGACTGTTCTTAGGGTTTTACAACCTTAGGCTTATGAAAACTTAATCAACAAAGCAATTACAGACTCAAATATGCAGAAAACTCCTATACAATAGAAAGACCTATTCTATGTATTTATATTGCTTCTTGATATGTTTCCTTGACGAACCATGACTTCTCTGATAGTAGATATGCTGGAATCTTTGAATGCATATCTTTTCCTGAAAATCAGCACTTTCTGTTTATGAAACTGTTGAGCAGCTTGAATCACTTGACAGCATGAACAGAGCAGCTCGAGTTGATTTACTCTGGCAGCTTGAACTTTTACACTGGCAGCTCGAGTTTCTTCAACTAGCAGCATGAACTTTGGATTTACATAAAAACTCTACTAACAGTTTGAGAAGTCTAACTAACAGCTTGAACCTACTTAAACTATTTCCCAGCAGTTGGAAATAATAATGATACTAAGGAAGGTATAAAAATTGATACAGTCCTAATACGAAACATCAATATTGATCTTTGTGGTCCATAAACAAATGTTCAAGAGGGTGGTGAAGTCATCCTTGTGGTGAGTTCCCCTAAGAACTAATGTTTCACTATGTCACTCTATAGGTTAAGCAACCGAACCAGGTTTGGTACTTGGACAGTGGGTATTTTGGCCATATGACAGGTTGCAAGGATCTACTGAGTAACCTTAAGCCTGAACAACGCCCAAAGGTCACTTTTGGATACAATGTCCAAGGATCTACAGATGGGTATCGTACTCTCTACGCTGGTGCTGCAATCTTTAACAAAGTAGCCTATGTGTCTGGGCTAAAACACAACATTGTTAGCATAAGTTAACTGTGTAATGATGGTTACAAGGTTAACTTTGATGAGCCCCTATGATACATATTGGATCCTCTGGGCAAAGTTGTCTTATGTGCACAAATAAAGAAAAGGGTGTATACATAGTAGACATGGAATCTGACGATCAAACAACAAATACCTATTTTCTCTCACAGAGTAATGCAGACCTCAACTGGTTATTGCACAAAAGGCTCTCACACCTGAACTACAAGAATATCAACAAACTTTGTATGAAAGAGTTGGTGACAGACTTTCCTTCTATAACCTTTATTAAGGATACAACCGCTCTCCTTATGAAAACCTGTTATATATCATAGGTGGTTGCTAAAACTATCAGTGTTACTGTTAGGCACAAAAAGGCGTTAATCAAACCCGTTGTATATCATAGGGGGAGATTTTTAATCAAACCTATTTGATACACTTAAGGGTATAATTTTAGGTCCTTTGATGCCTTATTGAAATCTTACAAGTGATATGAAATATAAGCCTAAAGGAGTTCACCCTGTTACATTAGTTGTAACTTGCAGATTGCCCAAGCTGTCCTAGTCTCTTGGACAGGTTTGGCACAAACTGTCTACGCTGTTCATATATTTTGAACAACTTTGACCCAAAGTAAGTGTTCTGTTCTTTATGAACAGAACCTGTTCTTGGTGAATAGGTTTTACACTTTATTGAATTTGTTTCCATGTCATCATGTAAAGTCTTGGATCAGAAGATCAGTTCACAAGTCAAAGACAAAGTGGAAATTCAGAAGCTGCTTTCCCTGCCTAAGCTGTTCTTATACATGAAGACAAGAGGATATCTGAAATGGGTGACAGACCATTTTTTATATCAAAATAGCTATACAAGAAAAGGAAAGGATTAAAGTTTACATTCCTCTTTAAGGTAAAGCAGTATGCAATAGAGAAAAAAAGGAAAAGACAATGATTCTGCTACATAGGGACTAATTCTGTTTGTCAGAATGTGAAGAAAAGCAGTCTTGTCTTTTTGTAAAGGCACTTTACTATCTCTGCATACAATGAGGAAGTTTCACTTGGATTCTCTGAGTGAGTTTAAAGGAAGCTTTTAAGGAATGAGAGATAACCAAGAGATAGATATCCAGAACGTGCTAAAGAATTGTGTTTTCATGCATGCAAAGTTCTGCCCAGAAAAGAAAAGTTAGTGTGTCCAAGTTGTTCTTGTTCTAAGTTGTCTGTCTGTCTTGTAAAAATAGCGAGAGCATCTTAGTGAGTGAATTCATTGTAACTAGTTTGAGTGAGTCTTAGATTAGTTGTTCATCTGTTGTCCTGTCATCTCTGTTTGAACCATTCCGCAGTTCAGACTTGTTTGTAATTAAGACCTCTTAATATATACATACAAACTTTGAGAAAAGTGTGTTGAAATTTTAAATAGCTGTATTCACCCCCCTCTACAGGATACTATACCATACTTGGAAACCTGTTTGGACCTACAACTGGTATCAGAACAGCTTAGAGTGTGTGTTAACTCTAGATCTCTTACTTCTCCCTATTTACCACCATGGACAAGAATGCTGCCAACTCCTCTTCCTACTATAACAATGGGTCAATGGCAAAACCTCCAAAGTTCAATCATTAAAACTTTTCTGGATGGAATTGCAGAATGATGCTCTATCTAGATAATCTGAATGTGCAACTACCAGAAATAGTGATGGAAGGACCCTATGTCCCAACTTCTATCACCATCATAACTCCTGCTGCTGAAGGAGCTGTTCCTGAAGTTAGAATTATTGAGAAGGAAAAAGCCCAATGGTATGATGAAGACAAACGTCTGTTTGCCGTTGATGCAAAATCCAGGAATAACCTTGTAATCTCTCTACCAGTTGATGTGTTCAAACAGGTTAAAAAGATGAAGACTGCAAAAGAAATGTGAGATACTTTGTGTACCGTCTAGGATGGTCCAACTATCATATTGGATTACAGGATCAATAATCTTGTTAGACAATATGAATTGTTCTTTGCAAAGCCAAAGGAGACTCTCACTAAAAGCTACACTAGGTTCACTGCCTTAATGAACGATCTCAAAGCTGTTGGGATCACTAAAGAAGCTTAACTCTAGTGAACAAATTCTTGAACATACTACTTGAGGAATGGAATTACTCCTCTACTATCCCCAGAAGCTCAGGTACCATCAGAGGCATGGATCTTCTAAATCTTTATGGATCCTTGCTAAACGATGAACAATCAAGGCAACAGAAGATAAATGCCTTGGAGATATCCAAGAGAGGTGCAACTTTAGTGGCTAGCGTGAGACAACCTGTTAATCAGGTGTGTGACGTGTTCACACAAGCTGATCAACAGGCTAATGATGAATTGGAAGTAATGTATGAATAAGAGAAGGACTGTGAAGATCTTATTGGGTTTGATGATGTGCAATTGATTGTTATGCTTCTCAGAAAGTTCAATAAGAAAAGGTTTGGAGGCAAAATGCTACAAAGGAAATCAGGCACCATAAAAAAGAAGGCATTTGATAAAACCAAGGCTGAGTGCTTCAAATGTGGCAAAACAGGCCATATAGCTGCTGACTGTGTGTCTAAAGCTATTGGTTCATCCTTTAAACTATACAAGACAAACAAAGAAGATGGCTACAGGGTTAAGTACCTTATGGCCATGGCTAAGCTGAAAAAGTTGGAAGACTCTGTGTCCTCCAACAAAAAGAAGGGAGTTACGGCCGAAACCTGTGACTGGGAGGAATCTGATTCATCATCTATGAAGAAGACAACAACTATCTGGTGGCCAATACTGATGCCCCTTCAACAAGTAACTTCAAAATGGACTTAGCTGAAGCTGAAGCTCTCAGCACTTTAGAGAACTTGAATCCCACCATGATGTATAAGGTACAAAACTTTAAGGATTACAGCTCTGAAGAAAAAGTTAAAATGTTTCATTATTTACTTGTAGATTTAAAAGTTGCCATTGAAAAGCATGATGCTTTGAAGTTTGAAATCTTTAAGCCAAAAGCTGATCTTGAAACAAAAACAAATGAACTGAACAATTTTAATGAGTTGAAGACTGAACTTGATGAAATAAAACACATCAAAATCATTTTATTATGAGAAAAGAAAGAAACAGACTCAAAGCATGCTAAGCTTCAAAAGATTGCTGAGTCTTGGTGCAATTCAGCTAAGAGAGTCAGTTAATGTATCAGTCAGCAAACTACTGCTCACATCCAAGCCTATATTGGAGGATATCTTGATACATCAGCTTCTATTGTTGAAATTAAGAATCTGGAAACAGACTTACCCTCTCTTGGTGAGCTTCCAATTACTTTTACCCAAAAAGTAAATGGAAAGCTGGTTTCAACAAACAGGTTTGTCAGGCCTCAAAACACTGACAGTTTGTGTGAAATGGTTGTAAAGACTGATGATGGAATGTGTTCTCCATCAATCCCGCCTGCTAAGTGCTCAAGCAATTCACACAAACAAAAGAATGCAAAGCAAGTGAAAATTGCAGCTTTGGTATCTAAAACTGTCAACCAGACAAGTTATGGTGTTAAAGTTGATGGCAAGAAACCTGTTAATCCATTCAATGCTGAACATTGTAAGAATAAGTTTTCAAAAGAAAAGCAGCCTGCATCCAACAGGAGTAAGTCTCAAGTTGGAAGCAAATCTGCTGTGGTTTCAAATAAGTTTTTAAATCATAGTAGAAAACTTGTTATAAAGGAAAGAAAATCTTTTGTTAAAACCAAGAGTGATGATCATGCAACCTCAAGTAGGCTAAAGTCATCACATCTCAGTGAATGCAAAAGCAAAGCCATTGCTCAACCTGAGAAAATAGGAAATAAGTTTTCCAAACATGTGGAAGGACAAAAGACAGTTAAAGTACCCGTATTTGATATCTGTCCCCCTAAAAAGAGGAAAGAGGACACAGGGAAAGCTGTTGCTGTTGTATCTTCCACCCAATCTGTTGGCTCGTCAAAAACAAGTGAAACATTTGTAAAACCTGTTGAGAAGCCCAACAGAGATAATCCAAAATTTGTTTCTGGAAGTTCTTCTTTCAAAGAGTCCAAAAAGTGAAAATGTTACAAAGGTGGAAAGAAGACTCATATGGCCAAAGATTGTTCTTAAACTAAGGATATAAGGCATGCTGACACTGTTAGCTACAACATTTCAAAACCCAACAGTGTTGGAAGTAACCTTGTCATTGAATAGAGTATCTCCGCTGATACAATCCAAATTGGGAATATTAGTGTAGATCTCAGCATTCCATCAATGAATGTTGATGAAGAAGGAGAACTCATCTTTATGATGAGTTCTCCTAAAAAAATAATATTTCGCCATGTCACTCTGCAGGCTAAACAACCAACCCAGGTTTTGTACTTGGACAGTGGCTGCTCCGGCCACATGACAGGTTGCAAATATTTGCTGAGTGATCTCAAGGCTGAAAAAGGCCCAATGGTCACATTTGGTGACAATGTCCAGGGATCCACAAAAGGATATGGAAGGACTTCGTGTCCTTATCTGAACGACTCTGGTGTCGGATGCATCTGTTGCACCTTCAGCTGAATTAGTTGAAAGTCCTACCAGAGCTCAAACAATTCCATCTCTGAGCCTAGGCCACACAGAGGTTCTTTTTACAAGTTCCACGGTTGTGTCAACTGGAAGTCTGCGTGACCCAGGTGTTAGCACGTTACCCTTTGTTACCGAACAAAAACACGATGCTGCTATTCATGGTGTTACACAACAAACGTCTTTTTAGTTTGAATCAATGATGTCCCAAATGCTTAGTATTCAAACATTACTGAAAGGGAAAGGTATAGTTGAGGTTGAAGAAGAAAAAGGCATTTCCATGAGCTAAGAAATTTTTGTGTCGAGCAGTTTGAGCTTATGAATGAAAGAATGTCTGGTCTAAAAAACACGGTCGTCAATGCTCTTGGATTCCCATCAGAGAGGTTTTTTATTGTTGAATAGCCTGCAAGTCACAAGCTTTAGGTTAACGCAAACATGAGGATCATTACTCCGATGATGCTCCTCATGAAGGGGAGAAGAGGAGGAAGCTTGGTAATTCCGACAAGCAAATGGTTGTATATGAAGCTAAAGATTCAGAGACTAGAGGTTCTAAGGCAGGAGGAGCAAAATCAGACGATCCAGCTGCTACCCAATGTAAAATGGAATTGATTCTTCATGAAGATGTTCCAAATTCATTGATTATGAGATCTCGTTTCCATTACTTTGTACAATATTGGGACTCATATGAGGAAGAGAATATATTGATGATAGAAGGTGCTGAAAAAAAAAGTAGTATGCCTAAGACTGAATCAAAATCGTTTGAATTTTCCAAAAATGTCAATGAGGGCTGAGAGATTGGTGGATTAAGAAGAGCTGGTTGAGGATATATTAAAGGATGATACCCTGGTTTCCAAATAGACTCCAACGGTTGAAAATCCTGCAGTTAAGGAGTATGATGACACTCTAACTCCTCTGTTCGGTTTCCAGTATAATCCAGAGAAGAAGTAGCTTATGAAAACAGTAACTCAGTTTGACATGATCAACAAACAATTTATAACTGTCAAAGCAGAAGAAGATGAGTTAGTTCCCGATTCAGTCCAAAATGTATCTGATAAATAGCTGATGGACAAATTTCTAAATGATTTCATTTTGGCTGAAGATTCTAAAAAGCAGCATGATCTAAGGATTGCAATCCAAGGAAGGGTTTGAAGAGAAATTGTTGAAATGCTAAATATGCTCAACAAAGAGGAGCCAAATTAGAAGTTGACTAAGGATAACCGGCTTAGACTAATTGCTCAACAAAATGCTGAATTTATCAAGAAGCAAAAACGCATTCCATTTTTTGGAATATATCTTAGAATGGAAAATATTTTGCAAGAAACAAGCTCCCCTCTCATTTTTGAAACTGTTCAGAGTTATAGAGCCCAACATGCCCCATTTAGTGAATTATGCCAGTTTTCTGCGAAATCAAGGTCAACCGATCAAGGATGTTAGAGTGTTTCAGAGGATAGTAGAATTGAGGAAGATTAAAAAAGATAAATTTTTCAATGTCTTCTATCCTACATTCACCGTGCTCCGTTCTGATAATAAAATCTACAAGTTCAGTGAGGTAGATTTCTTTTCGGTCCACATTGAAAACATTGAAGATCTGTTTGATGAACTATTTAGAAACAAAAGAAAAGAAAATTATCGGTTCGCTCTCAAAGTAATCTTCCACTTCATGCACACTAAAATGGTGTTGATGTCCATTCAATATTTACAAAATGGAGTGGAAAGAGGAATGCGAAGAATAAATGTGACTGCACCTGATCGATATCTCAATGACATTGAAAAGTACAAAGAATATCAAGTTATGCTGGACGAGTATCCTTGTGTGATCTATAAGAACAAAGATCATGTCAAGAAGGCCATGAGAATGTCTGAGCTCAACAAATTTTCAGATGGAACCCTCAAAATGGTAAGGACGTCATTAAGAGGTGTTTTAGATAAAGATGCATTGAAGCGATTCTAAGGTGGGGGCTTGACACGGAGGGAGCGAACGAAGATGGTCAACTTTATTTCCGAAATTGATATTCGATTGAGAAGCCGGTGGTACATTCGGAGTTTTGAGAAGAAACTAGGCTATAAAGACTGATCTCGCTTTACCTTCATAAAAGATAGATGATTGGGTAGTTTATAATTTTGTTTACGAATGTAAAGTTGGGGGGCTAGTTGTGATATCCTTATTCTTGTAAATGGTATATATAGAATATATTATGTAATTGTGGCGGCTATCAATTAAAAGAGTGCCTATTCAGTGCAAAAAAGGAAATAGGGTTTGTCAAAGAAATCAAGATTGCAGCCGTCTTTTTCATGTAAACATTCTTCTACTCAATATGAAATCATTTGGTTATTGATTAATTGTGTTGCTATTGTATTCATCAATATTTCCATTAGATTTTTATATTAACACTGATATAGCTGTTGTGCCATGTCTAGAACCAATAAATACTGATTTTCATGAATCTTCCACTGATGTGTTCAACACCAATGACACTCCTTCAACAAATGAACAAACTCAAGATGTCAGTATGTCTGGTGATCAAGAAAGGTGTTCTACAAGACCTGTTGATGATGAAACTGGTGTTCATGATCAAGAAGAATCTTCATTGAAACGTGATCCTAAGTGGATCAGGAGTCACCCAAATGAGCAGATAATAGGTGACATCAATAAAGGGGTGCTAACAAGGTGGGATACTCTTGGAAATTTTTGTATGTTTGCCAGTTTTGTATCCCTGATGGAGCCAAAGAAGATTGATGAAGCATTGAAAGATGCCAATTGAATCACTGCCATGCTGGAAGAACTCAATCAGTTTGAAAGAAAAAAATTATGGAAGCTAGTCCCCATGCATAAAGGAAAATCTATAATTTGCACCAAATGGGTATTCAAGAATAAGATGGTTGAGCAAGGTGTGTCAGTAGAAGTAAGGCAAAACTGGTTGCTCAAGGGTATAGGCAAGAAGAGGGAATTGATTATGATGAAACATTTACTCATGTGGCTAGGCTGGAAACAATTCGTTTGTTCCTTGAATATGCTGCTCACAAGAGCATGATGGTATTCCAATTGGATGTGAAGTGTGCAATTCTGAAAGGCAAGCTGCAAGAAGAAGTATATGATAAGCAGCCCCCAGGTTTTTAGGATAAACAACATCCAGGTTTTACCTATAAGTTGGAAAAATCTCTTTATGGTGTGGAACAAGCCCCCAGAGTCAGGTATGACACTCTTACTAAATTCCTTATTAGCAATGGGTACTCCAGAGGTAAAGTGGATACCACACTTTTCATAAAGAGAGTAAAATCTGACATTATACTTGTTCAAATTTATGTGAATGACATTATATTTAGTTCTACTAATGAACAACTATGCAAAAAAATTTCATTGCTCATGAAATCTAAAAATGAAATGAGCATGATGGGTGATATCATTCTTTCTAGGATTACAGATTAAACAAACCTCCAATGGATTTTTTGTAAATCAAAGAAAGTGTACACTAGATCTTTAAAAAAAAAATTTTTTATCAATGTTCTCTCATCAAAACCCCAATGGCAATAAATGTTAAGTTAGATGTTGATACCTGTGGTAAGTCTGTTTCTATGAGAGCTTACAGAGGTATGATTGGGAGCTTGTTATATCTAACAGCTAGTAGACCAGATATAATGTTTGCAACATGTTTGTGTGTTAGATATCAAGCTGATCCTAAGGAATCACAATTTGCTGCTGTATAAAGAATCTTTAGGTACCTCAAGGGTACAAAATGTTTATGTAAACGCTTTTCCCGTAAATGATTCGGCACCTTTGATGATTTTTTCACAATACCCAAGAAGAAACAAGCTCAATAATGGGGTAATAATAAAGAAGACAAAGAGAACATTGAGAAAGAATAAAGTGGCGGCTGCAATGTAATTTAATATGTTTGTCAACCGTGTGTAACAAAAGAAACCCTAGGAGCTATAAGTAGCTTCAGTTAATTAACTTTGAAGCAATAGCAAATTTGGCCCCTAGACTTTTACAATGAAATAAATTACAAGGAAATAAATACAAGACTAACTACTAAGTAAATAAGTATTACAAAACAAGTCCGAAATTAAATGTCTAACAATCTCCCCCTTTTCGATCATTTAGGAGGTCCTGGAACTCTGGCATGATCTGTAGATTCTCGGAGTCCAAGGATGACGTCGAAGCATCTGGTCACTTGTCTCATATGTAGCCGTTCGTTCAGGAGGTCAATGCCGCTGAGGGTATCCTGTATCTCCTTTGGTGAGCATCTTTGTTCGGGATCTGGTTGAGCATCAAAATCTTGTACTTTCTGTGTTAGTGCAGCTCGAACCAATCGGAGTGTACCATCGGAGTAGCATGGAAGATCCTCAAAGCGCATGTACCTTTAATAGCCCTTGTAATTGACAAAAATGACACCCGGGTCTCCAGAGAGTACAACTCTGTAAGCCGGATGATGGGCTAGAAGGAAGCTATCCTGTCAGGTGCTCGTAGGCCCACTTTAACCAACGCGCTCTCGATCGCCATCTGGAAGTCTCTGAGGCACATAATGATCGAGCGGCGGTTCATGCTTCGAACAAGGGCACCTACAGCAGTCATGTGCGACAGACGTTTTTTATGCGATGTTTCAAGCAGTTGTGTAAAAACTCAACGTCGTCCGCACTTATGAAGTCAAGGTCATTCTCGAAGATGTCATCAGCCGTGCCATCTTCTCTTTCTACTTGAAAGGAGGGATAGTAGACTTTGGCTCTTTTGCACATAGTTATGGTTCGGAGTTTCTTTATTTTCGACTTTGAGACTTTTGACCTTCTTTCCCAGAGCATCAGTTGATAGTATTCGGCCTGTTCAGCTTTGGTTACATTTGTCAGTTCCATAAGTAGGCGTCTGCTGAAGGATCCAGGCTTCTTTCTGAATACTATTTTAAATCTCTCTTCTAAGTACGGGTTCTGAAACTGCTCCGGGGGAAACTTCTGTAGGAATTCTTTTAGGCCCTTAACGGGGGGTTCTTCGATTTCAGACCTTTTAGCTTCAAGAAGCTTTATGATAGTCCCCCGCCGTTCTTGTCGAAGTTTGTCCTTTTCTTCTTGAGGCAGTTTTTGGACTTCACCTTTTGAATAGTGACCTACCCAGAATAAGTCATCTTGCCTATATACACCAGGTCCTTCTGGAGTTTCATCAAAGCAATCGACCCTTTTGGTTAGAGAAGATTCTGGATGTTCGGTTTGTTGGACTGGAGGAGGGCTTGGGGATCTTGGAGGGCTTAGGACAATATGGGATTCTTTTAGTGATGGGGGAGCTTGAATAGATAAAAGGATTTCTTGTTGAGGGGCTGGTGGTGGAGAGTTTAGGAAGTCAAAGGAAGAGGATGAAGATTTTTTCGTTGGAGATTCGGGTTCAGGCTTAGGAATTATTAAGGGTTTGTCGTCAATATCGGAGTCTGAATCAGAAACCAATATGATTTCAACTTTGTCATGAGCGGGCTCGAACTCTACCATAGCTGTCATCGGATCCAGTGGAGTTGGACCCTCGAACATGGGCTCGTCTTCTATCATTAAGTACTCCTGAGCCTCATGCCTCTGTTCCCCTGACCCCTGAAACTCTGTCCCTTTGGTGGTCTCTGCTCCCCCTATTAACATCATTTGGTCCTCAGAATAAACTTTTTGCCTTTTCTCCCCCTCATGACGATCAGGGTCGTCCCGATCGTCATGTTTCCTTTTCGGAGCCTCTGCCTGAGGACGGCACTGGAGTTCGATTACTGCCGACTCAAGGCGGTCCATTCTTGAATTAATCTGCTCTTGGACTTGCAGAATTAAGCGTTGAAGTGCATGGATCTTGTCCGAGAGCTCTGCCAGTTGGTTTTGGACTGAATGGGATCCTGATGGAGGGCCAGCTTCGGAACCGACACCCTTACCCTTTATAAGTGAAATGAGGGCGGTGTGACGTTCCTCGGCAGCGTCCTTTTGGGCGTCCAGATCAGCCCGGGTAATCACTCCGGCAGCACGAAGAGGTGCCGTTAACATCTCCAAGTTGATAGGGAGATGGCCGGAAGTGGATGGCGGTGATTGAGCCACTCCCCGTCTTCCTTCCGTCATTTCTGGCTCCTGTATAGGATGCTCAGATCCGGAAGTTTGCAGAGCCGCCACGGAGGCAGCTCTTTGGGATGCCACGGAGGCATCGTGCGTTGCGTGTGTATGTGGGGATGGAATTGTGAATGAAGGAATTGCGGTCACGTGGGGAGGAGTGGACCTCTTTCAACACCGCCACTCTCCGAATGAGAGGGCGATGGTGTATGTGCGATATCCCCGTGGAATGAAGTGGTCTCCCTTTGAGGGGAAACCAAGTGGGTGGTGGTGGTGATATCGACCGTTGGACTGACGGTCTTATGGTGGGGAGTCCGGCTGATTGGGCTTAGTTCACTCTCGGATGAAATATCTCTCGCTCACACGACAGAGACGGTTCGTTCTGAGTCCGCCGTCTCTGCCGCCTCACCACCTGCTCCCTCGGTTACCAACACATGCTCCTTCTCACCTATACCCACAGATTGATGAACTTCCACCTGAGCTCCCTCATCCTCACTCATGTTTGCCTCACCTTCGGATTGGCTAGTCTCAGTCGGTTCTGACTGAGACTCATCCGGATAAAACGATTTAATGTACGCCCTAACCCGTTCCAACTCCCTTGCCTTCAGTAGCAGAGATAGAGGAATTGTCATTATTGGCACTGTAGGGGCCCCCTTTGGCAGAGTTAGCTTTTGAATTGCCACAGTGGGGTAGACGTCTGCCTCAGGACGTTCGTGGATATCGTCATCATTGTCCATGGCATACTGGATGATGAGCTGCAGAAACCGTTGGAGAGGTATGTATTTTCTTCCTTTCTTGGTTCCCCTCTCCACATGGACTCGTCTTAACTCCTCGAAGAGGAAAGCAGCATAATCTACATGTCGGTCAAAGGCAAAGCCGGTGAACATGGCTAGTACCTGAGCCGATGCCGAGTCGTGGCCGGAGTGCTTTGCGGTGAAGCACTTGTTGATAACATCAAAGAGGATCCGCCAGTGAGATTGAAGATTTTTGGTGCGGAAATCTGAGGGTTTGGAAAGAGGGCCATCATAACCCAGGGTTTGAATTTCAGCTAGGTTTTCGGTGATACTTGGGTTGGGGTCAAATTGATCGCGGGAAGGTAGGTAGAATTTGGCGGGTAGGTGAAGGATATGGCGTATTGCGGGTATGGTGAGTTTGACTGGTACACAGTCGATGGTGGAAGTAAAATGGGGTTCGGTGTCAGGGATATACTGCAATCGGTTCCAGAATTTTTGTAGATAAATCTGGGGAACAACGATTGCGTTGGATAAGGCGTAGTAGATGGGGTGGTGAGTGAGGACGTCGAATGCAAGGGTTTGGGGTTCTTTGGTCAAGATGGAGACGTCGAGCTGCCAGTTGTGTGGAATAAACTCGACAAACTCGGCGTTAAGGATGGATTGTTCTGGGAGTTGAGCGTTATTATTTGGGAGGGGGGGATGGGGTATGGTGAGGTTAACAGCCGGTTCCATCATCCTACAAAGGTGCATCAAAGTTAGAAAATTAAGACTTTAACAAATAAGGCATTGATGTGAAGTCTAGATAAGTGTGAAACAGAAACTGCCTGAACTGTTTAACATCGGGTCTTTATTAGTAGAATGAAATTCTACTAATAAAGTCCAAAGTCAATCGTTAAGAGACCGATGTTAGATCAGACCTTTTCACTCAAACACTAATCCTAACTCTAATCAATGGTGCACCGTGATGAAAATATTTTTGTATATTTTTTTAAGTTTATAGTGAAAATGCAAAAATGGAAAAAAAATTTAAAAAATTCTAAGTGTTGGATTTCGGATGGTCCGAATTCGGATGAACAATGTCATCGAATTCGGATCAGCCTGAAATCCGGATGATGTATGAAAAGGCATGTTGAGGTCCGAATTCGGAAGGTTCATGAAGAAGGACCGAATTCGGATGGATGTAAGTCATGATGCAGATTTGACCCGAATTCGGATGAGGTTGTGATGTTGGTCCGAATTCGGATGGGATGTGCGGATGGAATGTTATGTGTGCAATGAAGACAAAAGACCGAATCCGGATGGAACACAAATTCGGATGAGGACCGAATTCGGATCCCAACCGAGTTCGGATGAACAAGACAGAAACACTTAGGCTTAAATGTAATTTTGAAAAATGTGAAGGACCGAATTCGGATCAACAGTGATCCGAATTCGGATCTACAGTGGACCGAATTCAGTTTAATTACTTTGAAAAAGTTGAGAACTAGCCTAAGTGGGACATCCGAATTCGGGTGTTGGTCCGAATTCGGACGTCCGAAGATGCATGCAGCAGTTAATGAGTTCATGCAATTTATGAACGTGAACAGTTAAAATTTTAAGAAAAATTCATGAAATTACAGATCCTAGTCTAAAATTACATAAGGAACATTTTATCTAACTACAACTAACTAAACAAAGTAGATTTATCATCCTAAAAATAGTAAAAACCAAAATAAAAAAGGAAGAAAAAGTCGAGAATCAAACAGTTAAACTAGGAAGGTAAATGCTAAAATAAAAGTAGAAAAGTGTTACCTGATGATGCCGAAGTGAAGAAATGCAAGAAAAATGGAGAAAAACGAGAAGTCACAAAGCTTGAAGTATGGTTATGGTGGTTTGGGCGGTGGTCGACGAGAGAAAAGAGAGAATGAGAAGAGATATTTTTGAAAACTTGAAGGAGAAGGAGTTGACCTTTGACACCTCCCCTTTTAAAGTCAGATGAGTCGGGTCGGGTCAGCAAAAAGGTCCGCGCCCAAGGTGAAATGGGCCGCCGGATTTGTTGTTTCAAAACACACCAAAAACACAACATATAAAAAAATATTGGGCCTTAATAAAATAAATGGAAATAACAAAAAAAAATTTTAAACAAAGAGTTGGCCCAATTTATTAAATCTTTTTGAGTATTTTCTTTGAATCAAATAAACAAACAAAAATGTTTTTGGTATTTTCTTTTAGAATCTAAGAGAAGATAAAAACTAAACCAAACCAAAATAAGATAAAATAAAAAATTTTTGGGTTTTGATAATTTCGAACACTTAAAATCTTTTTGGGATTTTCTGACGTATTAAATGAAACTTAAAATTAAATTAAGATATGTCCAACCTAAAATTTGAAAATTTAACTACAAAAATTAAAAAGAAACAAAGAATTATAAAAATTAAAATCTTAACTATACTCCCCCTCAAATATATACTGGTTCCTTTCCTTTTTTTGTTTTTCTGATTAAGCTCGTGACCCTTTTCAGCCTTTAAGATACAGACAAACCTGGATAATGTTTGCGTCCCACTCCGTGATGAACAATTCACATAGCAATTTGTCAGGATCATTAATTATTAAAAATGTACACAGATAA
This sequence comes from Centrapalus pauciflorus, assembly GCA_020465985.1. Lineage (NCBI taxonomy): Eukaryota > Viridiplantae > Streptophyta > Magnoliopsida > Asterales > Asteraceae > Centrapalus > Centrapalus pauciflorus. Next base: position 100,756 of record JAANYP010003169.1, read on the forward strand.
GGAAATATTGAGTTTCAATTTTGTGACACAATCCTTAAATTTAAATAACAGAGATTTTCTAAAATAAAGGAATTTCAATTACGATAAATTGAAATAGAATTATTTAAGACAATATCTTATATTTAATTGGAAGGCGGATTCAACATGCCGATATGAGATACTAAAAACTAAAAACGAGGTTCGTCTAAAGCTTTAGTAAATATATCCGCAAGTTGATATTCCGTGCCAACAAAATACAACTCAATGGTTCCCTTTTCTACGTGATCTTTAATAAAATAATACCTGATATATATGTGTTTTGTTCGAGAGTGCTGCACGGGATTGCAAGAGATGGCAATTACACTTCGAGAATCACAGTAAATTGGGATATTAGTGAGTGAGAATCCATAATCACGTAATTGTGTTCTCATCCACAGCACTTGAGAGCAACAACTTGCAGCTGCTACATACTCAGCATCAGCTGTGGATGTGGAAACACAATTCTGCTTTTTGGAAGAGCAACTCACCGGTCTATCTCCTAAAAACTGTATTCCTCCCGACGTGCTTTTTCTGTCAACTCTACAACCTGCAAAATCAGCATCTGAAAAAGCGGTAAGATCGAAATCGGTTCCCTTTGGATACCATAGACCAAGTTCGGGTGTACCCTTAAGATAACGAAAAATGCATTTTACCGCACTTAGGTGTGATTCTTTTGGGTCGACCTGAAATCTAGCACAAAGACATGTTGAAAACATTATATCCGGCCTACTAGCAGTCAAGTACAGTAAGGATTCTATCATCCCTCTGTAAGTTGTATTATCGACACTTCTTCCAGAAGGATCGGTGTCTAACTTACAGTTGGAGGCCATGGGAGTTGCGATACTTGTGCAAGAGTCTAACTTATACTTCTTGAGAATGTCAAGAGTATATTTCGACTGGTTCACAAAAATCTCATCCTCAAGTTGTTTGACTTGTAATCCGAGGAAAAAGTTCATTTCCCCCATCATACTCATCTCGAACCTGGACTCCATTAGAGCTGAAAAATCCTTACAAAAATTACTGTCAGTAGATCCAAATATAATGTCGTCGACATATATCTGTACTAGCATTATATGTGGGCCTTCCCTTTTAGTGAACAGAGTTGTGTCCACCACACCTTTATAGAAACCGGCAGAAATAAGGAAACTGGAAAGACTACCATACCAAGCTCAAGGTGCTTGTTTTAAACCATAGAGGGCTTTATCTAGCACATAAACGTTGTCAGGTTTATGTGCGTCAACAAAGCCTTGTGGTTGTTCAACATACACCTCGTCGTTAAGTTCACCGTTTAGAAAGGCAGTCTTGACGTCCATTTGGTACACTTTGAAATCCTTGTGTGCCGCGTACGCCAAGAAGATTCTGATTGCTTCGATCCGTGCAACTGGAGCGAAGATCTCGTCATAATCTATCCCTTCTTGTTGTCGGTAGCCTTTGGCAACAAGTCTTGCTTTATTCCTTATCACAATGCCGTTCTCATCTCGTTTGTTATTAAAGATCCACTTTGTTCCGATCACTGTACGGTCCTTTGGTTTGGGAACTAACCGCCATACTCTTAGCTGTTCAAACTGGTTGAGTTCCTCTTCCATTGCAACTATCCAATCTGGATCTGTCAGGGCTTCATCCACACGAGCGGGCTCTATCATACTAAGGAATGATGCGAAGAGGCATTCATTAGCAGACGCCCTGCGAGTTTGGACTCCTGTAGACACATCACCAATGATTTGATCTGTTGGGTGACTTCGGGTCCATTTAATCTCGTGTGGAAGTGGTGCTCGGGATGGAAACTCAGTGGTTAACATGGGGATGGATGAAGATTCATGGTCAATGGTTTCAAATGATGGTACCACTGGTTTCGGTTCGATTCCCGAGAGTTCAGGTGAAAGAAGGATTGTTGGTATTATATGTGAGGGTATTATTGGAGTAGATTCAACTGCGGATGTGTCGGTGGATGATGTAGATGGATGAGGGTATGTTGATGAAGATGGAGCAGAGAAACTTTGTGGCGCAGTTGAACTGGAAGGATTGCCTACATTATTGACAACATTAGACACACTAGCGTTAGGACCGAAAAATTCAACATAAAAAGGATCAAACAAATTGACTAAATCAAAAGAAGAAAAAGAAATGGGATTATTAGAAAAGTCTCCAGGCATTTGAGTAATGCGAGGTCCTGATTGATCAACTTCGGGTGCCAGTTCAGCCAACTCATCAAATGTGACATGCACACTTTCATTGGCTGTTCTGGTTCGGGTATTGAATGCGCGATACGCCTTCAAGTTGGATGAATATCCAATGAAGATCGCTTCATCCGCCTTTTCGTTAAACTTCCCGAGGTTGTCTTTGTCATTCAGTACATAGCACCTGCAACCAAATACGCGTAAGTACTTGATAAATAGTACTTTATTCAAAAAGAGTTGGTAAGGAGTTATGTTAAAGCGCTTATGGATAATGGAGCGATTTTGTGTATAGCATGCTGTTGATACGGCTTCGGCCCACAAGAACGGAGGTAGCTTCGAGTATGTGAGCATTGTACGAGCGGCTTCCACAAGCGTACGGTTACACCTTTCCACGACCCCATTTTGTTGAGGTGTTCGAGCAGCAGAGTATTGATGCTGAATACCTTTGGATCGAAGGAAGCCCTCCACTACCGAGTTCTTCAACTCCGTGCCGTTATCTGATATGATTGATTGCACTGACAGCTGCTGTTGGGTCTTGACACTCTTGATAAAATCTATGATTTCTTGAGCTGTCTCGTCCTTGGAACGCAAGAACCTGACCCAGGTATATCGTGAATAGTCATCAACGATAACCAACACATATCGTTTCCCGTTTATGCTTTGAGTCCGCATTGGTCCGCATAAATCCATGTGAAGTAACTCCAATACTCTTTTTGTTGATGGTTCGGTCTTTGGTTTGTGAGATGATCGTTTCATCTTTCCTTTCTCACAAGCTCCACACAGATGGTCCTTTTCATAGCGCAATTCAGGAAGACCTTTAACCAATTGTTTCGCAGCCAGTTTGTTGATATTGTCAAAGTTCAAATGGGATAACCTTCGATGCCACAACCAAGAGTTTTTTGAAGAGGATTTTGATAAAAAGCAAATGTTATCCTTTACTATTAGCTTGGCTACGTCAATGGTGTAGAGGTTAGAGTTTCGGGAACCTGTTAGGATTTCGTTTCCATCCATACTTTTTACACTGCAGTTCTTAGCTCTAAAAGTTATCTCTAGTCCTTTGTCGCAGAGCTGTCCTATGCTAAAAAGATTATGTGATAACCCCTCAACATAGTCAACGTCCTTGACGATCAGATTATTTAGAACTAAGTCCCCGTATCCTTTGATGTGATCTTGATGGTTGTTCCCTGTAGGTCCCGAGAGGTTCCCAAAGTATATAGTTATAAGCTGTAGAGGGGGGTGAATACAGCAATTTAAAAACTACACACTCTTTTCTCAATGTTTGTATGTATTATCAACAATTTGTTAATTACAAACAAGCTTGAATGCGGAATAGTTCAAGCTGAGATGACAGATACAACAGTATGTTCACTAGTCTAAGACAAACTCAAACTAGAATACAATGAATACACTCACTAAGAAGCACTCACTGTGTTTACAAGACTTAAGGAACAGCTTATGTAAAACAGCTTAGACACACAGATGCTGGTTTACACAGAAGACTTGCATGCATGAAAATCACACTTGCACGTTCACTCTTGGTTTCAGCACTTAGCTTTCTTCACACTTCTTTCTGACCTTAGAAGCTTCCTTTTATACTCACTTAGAGGATCTAAGAGAAACATCTTCATTGGACGGAATGAAAAAGGAGAAGTCTTGTTGAAAAGACAACATAACCTTTTCTGCACTTTTCTGAAAAGCAGACTTGTCTTCACATGTGCAGAGCTTTTGTCTTTTTACTTTGTCTACTGTTGCATTGCCTTTAACCAATTTAGGAATGTCAACTTTGCGTCTTTCTTCCTTGTAAAGGCCTATTTTGATATAAGAAAAAGGTCTGTCACCCTTTTTCAAATAACCTTTTGTCTTCATGTTACAGAACAGCGCGGGCAGGCTGAGCAGTTCTGTTTTCCACTTTGTCTTCGACTTTGTAAACTGATCTTGTAGTCAAAAACAATACCTGATGACTTGGAAACATATTCCATAAAGTGTTTAGCCTGTTCACAAAGAACAGGTTCTGTTCACAAAGAACAGAACACTTTAAAAATGCCCAAGCTGCTCAACAATGTAGAGCAGCGTAGACAGTTTATGTCCAGCCTGTTCAGCAGACAGAACAGCTTGGACAAACTGTCTTAGTTGCAACACATGCAACATATAGAACAGATTTATGCTGATATTGCAAATCATTTTCAGGTTTCAATAAGGCATATAACAGGCCTTAAATTCAACCTTCAAATGCATCAACAGGTTTGATTATAAATCTCCCCCTCAGATGTAGAACAGGTTTGACTGAGGCCTTTTTGTGCCTAACAATCTCCCCCTATTTGCAATAACCAGTCCAAGCTGGTCTTATCAAAAATCACTATATATTTTTACAGTACATTTTGCTGAATTGAAATTACAACATTACAGTAAAGTAAAAGATCAGTTTATATATACACTGATTCTTGATTATACTAGAACAACACATGTTCTTACAAGAGTACAACTAATGTACTAATGTATTTTACAACTAATGTAAAAGCAAAAATTACAACTTATGTAATAATGTACAACTAATGTACAAGATGTACAACTAATGTACAAGATGTTTGGACTGTTTGAGTTGGGAGCAGAAAACGGTAAGCCTGTCCAACTGATGGACAGCTCCCATTCTTCACCTACCCAGACGGTAGATGGACTTCATATCAATGGAGAAGGATCCTGAACCATCTTTTCCAGTTCTTCCCTTGTATCCTCAAGTTCCTCAATTTCACTTCTGATGATCATGAACTTGGGATCATTGAGCTCCCCTCTTTCATAGAAGCCTCTGAGCTGATCCCAGATGGCTGCTCTCCATTTGCTAGACTGCCTGAAAGAAACTGCAAGTCTGAAGGCGGCAAGTTGTCTCAGATCAACTTTGTACAGCTCTGAGGCTCTTTGGAAGCACTTCTTCTGAGTTAGGGGATCTACAAAAAATGCCCCCAGCTCAGGTTCTTCAATAATTTTGCCATCCTCAAACTCTATTCCTTTAGGCAGACTATGATCAACTCCTTTTATTTCAATGGCATAGTCGCCCTGTTCAATCAGCGTAAGGAGTAGTTCCATCTCTGTATCCTTCTTTGTCCTTCTGGCCTTTATTTTGGGGTATGTCACAGAGACACCCTCTTTTACTTCTTTTGGAATCAGGCCCAGCTCACTTACTCTCTCCATCAGCTTCTTGATGTATTCCCTGATAGTCTTAGCCAGGGAACCAAGAGGGACGAAGTGTTTCTCAAAGGGCCGAAGAATTGGTGTGGTTCACACTGCTCAAAAAAGTTTCTCGGAACACTTAGACCAGAACGGTTTTACATGTTCTGTACTTAGTCATGTGTCTGATAACTTGAACAGCTTGAAGCATACAACAAACAGGCTTGAACAAAAACAGTGAGATTCTAATTTCCGTCCGCCTGCTCTGATGGCAATCTTCAACCTGGTCACTTCGTCACAACGGTCTTACAAGCCAGTGCGTGTAACTGTGTGCAACATTGAACACACCTGTTTCTATACAAAGGAGAGCAGGCTGAAGGCACAGTTTGAAGGGAGAACAGTTTGAAGACTGAGAACCTTGTTTGACCCAGGATCATCACAGGTTATGACCAACAGCGTAGACCAGAATTTAAGTACCTGTCTTTCTTCATAATTAAGAGTTTACTTAAGTATGTGTTATTGTAACTTAATTATTACTGCGGATAGTGGGTTACGTGGTTTAGTGATTAAAAAAGGTCAAGTGGTCCTGACAAATGTTTCTGACATGGACAACGGTCCGTTTTTTTTTCCCGTCAATAACATTGTCAAAATCGAAACCCCCAATCTTTTCTCTCTCATACACACGACCATTCAAATCCTTAAATACCTACATAATGTTTCATCTTCGTCTTCCGCATAATTTGCAAAATCCTCAGAACCCTAAAAAATCGACTAATGTCTTTGCTTCTTCAACCTCAAAATTCCAAGGGCTCACAGACCTAATCCCTTTCTCCCAGTTTCGTTGGTGAGGACGTTGTCAAACACTCGTCATCACAACAATGCTGATTACAAACCCACCAACTACAATTGCTTAACTTATAACCATTTCACAAAAACTTATGTGGGGAAAAGGGTGATGAAGAAAATGGTGGAGTTCCTTGCAAGTTTCATTCATCAGTTGAACTACTAACGCGATGACTACTGGCATCTCCTGGTGTCGCTGTACCAGGAGAGGGTATATGAGTTTTGGTACACAACCATGTGCTTACAAACCCAGAAACCAAGTCATCCAAGGGGACTATTCTCAATGGGACGCAGACCATTGAGATTAGTTTTCTGATCGGCATCAGGGAGGTGCTACATCTACCAACTGCGGAAACTTACGATAAGCCCAAGCTGAAATGATCAAATGGGCATTCTGCTACGCTTCTGTGGTGGGGCATGAGAACCCAAAATAGGAGCAACCACTATTCAGGGAGGAAGGACCTCTCTCCTACCTACAAGTATCTCTTCTCTTCGCCTCAGTGGTGATGTGTTTTGGAAGCAAAGTTGGTTCATTGACCAACCTCAGGCAGAGATGAAGGTTCCTATCGCCCTACAGGTTCGGGATGGGACTACCCTTGAGAAGGGGTAAATGGATTGGTGTGAATTTGAGGAACCTGGTGCGCAAGAATCAAGACCAGCTGTGTTCGATATCGAGGTTTCTGAGCCTCTTTTCAAGCATGTATGTGGTGAAGCATCTCTATAAAAGCGCCGCCTCTTTCTTACAAACTGCTAGCATTCCCATTAATAGGGAATAGAGTTTTCGATACTCCAGTCCGGCAGAAATGAGCCCCTCTATCCACACCATGAGGAGGCTGCTAGGTTGGTGGAAAGGACCCTCTACTGTGAGTGGATCCGAGACCTGCTCCCAACCAGAAAATCCAAAGCCAGGTCCCAAGCTTGTCAAAAGGAACCCTGGCAAACTGAAGCTGGAGCCTGTGAAAAAGAAGGCCAAAACTCCTCAACGACCTGGTTTCATCATTTGTTTGAGACTGAAGCTTTGTTGGCGGGTGCCGGGGCTTGTGGCACAAGAGACCATGGAACAGGCCGCCCCACTGTTTCCTAGCCAAGTCTCACAGCCTGGCCAAATAGAGCCTCTTCGTACGCCACAATCACCCACATCATCCAGCCATTACCAACGCAAAGCACTAGCCAAAAGAAAACACAAGGCCCACTAACCACACACTTACTCTGGTTCCCTCTCACAGGGTTCATGTTGAAAAAGAAGCAACCCCCAACGGCCCATCCCGTTTTGGGAGCGCAGGTTCAGCTCATTTGGAGCCTGCTTCACTCCAATCTTAGTCTAACACAGAGTCAACCTAGACCCGCTGGTTCCTCCCAACAGGAAACCAGTTGTTACAAAAGGAATGAGATACCCACATCAACTATCCCAGCCATCCAAACAGGCCTGAGGATGATTTAAAGACAGTAGTCATCTCCACTCCATACTGTTTCCAAACTTTTCCCCACTCATATCTCCTCACAGTCCCGAGTCTGCACGATGTGTCCACGCTGGATGATGATAGACCATCAGCAGCTAAGCCTCAAACGTCTGCTCCCCATGATACAGCTGTTCTACACCACCAGCTGCTGGCTTGCAGGGACCAACAACCCAAGCTGATGAACCTCAGGGATCTACCATCCCTCTGGTGAGAGCTGCTCCCTTCAATGCAAATTTCCAGTCAGCGAGGTTTCACACTGCTGATGTTGAATGCATAATCCCTCTCCCAATGATGAGGTGCCTTTAGACCAAGGCACTGCAAGAGGGAACCACCACTGGTCTTCATGAGGGTGTTTGCAACACAGCATCATTCTGAAAGAAGGCCCCAAACCTCATCCCCTTCTCCTGGTATGCAAGCTACAACACAAAAAAGCCTCTGGCTGAAGGCTCGTTGACCGCCAACCTGGGCCCAGCTTCTCTTTTGCCCAGGCGATGGAGCTTCTGTCCCAAGTCCTCTTCCTCTCCATCAATTCCTCAAACCCAGCCTCATCATCCCCCTCTCCCTTACCCCACTCAACAAACAATCCACCCATACACCACACATCCTCCCACAAGACCTGCCCTTTGACTAGGATCAGCTTTCTTTGCTGAGCAACAAAGTTGGTTTCTTTGGAAAAAGCCATTGCACTCCTACCATCCATAATGCTCAGACTCTGGTTGTCGAGCAGGCGCAAAGGCTTCTTTGATATGTTTCAAAGACATCCTCCCATCACTCCCATACTGACAAGCTGCTTCACATGCTGATATGGCACTCACGGAACAGCTGCAAATGTATCCAACTCTCATCTCCTCTATCCTCTCCTGTACAACAGGAGCGTATCCACTGGATCTTCTATGGCAGGCCATTTCCCAACAGATGCAGCCGCTTCTCCCCTCAGCTTCTGCCACACTAGTACCCTTTCCTAAACTACATTGGCGCGGCGAACACCTTCTTGGCTCTCTATCAAATACTGTTGGCCTCAGACCCTTGCTGAGTTGTGCACGGCATACTCTGATAGTCCATCTTGCGATCAAGCCTTCAAAGAGCCTGTTGTTCACTGCATTTTGATAGAGAAAACGTTGTTTGTAAGCTGAGCCACATCTTGCTGATTCCCAAGCCTGCTTCTCTCAGGCCTGTCAGCTATTTCCCGCGTCTGCAGAGGTTAAGAGACCTGGCTTTCTGTAGTGACCAAGCCTGGTTGGCCCCAAACTTGCTGCCAACACTGTCGAGGAGCCTGCTCACTTTGATGCTTCAGGCACGACCACCTGGGAGGTGTTTGAAGGTGTGCTGTTCCATCTCTTAAGGGTGAGAAGTCATCTGCCTCGAAGACTAAGTTAAGGGCGGAAAAACCTCTTCTCCGAAGGAGTAAAGCCATTTGAGTACCTACAACTCACCATCTGGTCAACCAGCAGGAGGGACATCTACAGGTACAAGCTGAAGGTGCCTTCAGCGCTATGCCTCTCTAGGCTGTCTCTGCCAAACCCTGCGTCATTCCTAAGGGGCAGGAAGTCATTCCTGAGGCCATGGACCTAGCAGTACAAAGATGGCACTATTCTAACTGAAGAAGAGAGCAATGAGGAGAAGGGATCGGAAGATTCACTGATGCCTGGCTTGTCACTATACAGTCAGTAGCTAAAGATAAAGAAAAAGCAGCCATTGATCTATACCAACAGGCATGTAAGAGCAGACTTGAAAAATGCTTAAGTTTCACAAAGAGCCGCAGCCGGCTTAAACGATATGGGATCTTCCATGCACAAGTACATTTGAGTTTAGAGAAGAACAGCTTCAAGCTAGCTGAGAGAATTGAAGAAGAAGAAAAAAATCTGCTAAAGCTGCTGCATATAATCTTTTGCACTCCAAAGATAGCAAAGAAAATTAAAATGTCTACTTGAGGTGTCAAAAGAAATTAATGGAGCGTTGCTAAGGAGAGTCTAGCAGTGAGAAAGGAGGGAGAAAAAGCACAAGGGTGCTCAGGTCTCTTTGACCAAACTCAAGTACCCTCTGCCGAGAGCCAAACTTCCCACTTTTGGACAACGCGCGCCGTAGAATAAGAAATTTCATGAGTTGCTACTAGATAGGACTTGCCAAGTGTAAGCGATTTGTCAAAGCTGTTCCCATTCAAGAAAGTGCACACACAGTGGAAGCTTCGATCACCAGGATGGGTTGGACAACAGCCCTGAAAAATGGAATCCTACTACGATCAAACTGAGGTTGTCACATGCATGGGAGTACAGGGATTCGGGGTGTGGAACTGGCAGTTGCCTGAGGCCAGTGAGTCCTAAGTCAGAAACGGCTA
>JAANYP010003169.1:111388-241388 GCA_020465985.1 Centrapalus pauciflorus
GTACATTAGTTGTACATCCTGTACATTAATTGTACATTATTACATAAGTTGTAATTTTTGCTTTTACATTAGTTGTAAAATACATTAGTACATTAGTTGTACTCTTGTAAGAACATGTGTTGTTCTAGTATAGTCAAGAATCAGTGTATATATAAACTGATCTTTTACTTTACTGTAATGTTGTAATTTTATTTCAGCAAATGTACTGTAAAATATATAGTGATTCTTGATAAGACCAGCTTGAACTGGTTATTGCAAATAGGGGGAGATTGTTAGGCACAAAAAGGCCTCAGTCAAACCTGTTCTACATCTGAGGGGGAGATTTTATAATCAAACCTGTTGATGCATTTGAAGGTTGAATTTAAGGCCCTGTTTATATGTCTTATTGACACTGAAAATGATTTGCAATATCAGTCTAAAGCTGTCTATATGTTGCATGTGTTGCAACTAAAGAAGTTTTGTCCAGTTGCTCTGTCTGCTGAACAGGTGGACATAAACTGTCTACGCTGCTCTACACTGGTGAGCAGCTTGGGCAATTTTAAAGTGTTCTGTTCTTTGTGAACAGGCTAAACACTTTATGGAATATGTTTCCAAGTCATCATGTATTGTTTTTGACTACAAGATCAGTTTACAAAGTCGAAGACAAAGTGGAAAACAGAACTGCTCAGCCTGCCCAAGCTGTTCTGTAACATGAAGACAAAAGGTTATTTGAAAAAGGGTGACAGACCTTTTTCTTATATCAAAATAGGCCTTTACAAGGAAGAAAGACGCAAAGTTGACATTCCTAAATTAGTTAAAGGCAATGCAACAGTAGACAAAGTAAAAAGACAAAAGTTCTGCACATGTGAAGACAAGTCTGCTTTTCAGAAAAGTGCAGAAAAGGTTATGTTGTCTTTTCAACAAGACTTCTCCTTTTTCATTCCGTCCAATGAAGATGTTTCTCTTAGATCCTCTAAGTGAGTATAAAAGGAAGCTTCTAAGGTCAGAAAGAAGTGTGAAGAAAGCTAAGTGCTGAAACCCAAGAGTGAACGTGCAAGTGTGATTTTCATGCATGCAAACCTTCTGTGTAAACCAGCATCTGTGTGTATAAGCTGTTTTACATAAGCCGTTCCTTTGAGTCTTGTAAACACAGTGAGTGCTTCTTAGTGAGTGTATTCATTGTATACTAGTTTGAGTCTGTCTTAGACTAGTAAGCATACTGTTGTATCTGTCATCTCAACTTGAACTATTCCGCATTCAAGCTTGTTTAATTAACAAATTGTTGATAATACATACAAACATTTAGAAAAGAGTGTCTAGTTTTTAAATTGCTGTATTCACCCCCCTCTACAGCTTATAACTATATACTTTGGGAACCTCTCGGGACCTACATATACCTAAATAAAGTTAGCAAAAAGGAAAAAAAAAGTATTGGTTTACATTTTAATTTATTTATTTAAATTGAATATCTTTAATAACCAAATTATCGTACTAAAAATCATAACTAAATCTCCTTTAAATGACAAGAGATTAAGAACGCAAATAGAAAGTAATAATCTATAGTAATTAATATCCATTCAAGAAAACTTTGTATAACTAATTTACCATATAAACAATTGTAAATATAATATTTTGTACTAATTAATTAAAACACTAAATTATTTATAAGTCGAATCTATATAATAAATTTTTATTTGATTAAGATAAACTTTATATTAATACTAATCAAATATTTTTCGTTATAAATCATAAAATACATTATAGTAATATTTATTGATATTCGAAATATAGTTATATAAAAAATCCAGGTATCTAAATGCAAAATATGAAACTACATAACACATTATTAATATTAAAGTAGATGGTTTATATATTAATCTACTTATTATTATTTAAATTAAATGTCAACAAATATATAATTAAACAACTCAACGGTCCCATACTTTAATTGTAATTTATGTAATTTAATTAACAACAAAAAAAAAATTAATATCAATTAAACCTCTTAGTTTTAATAGTTGATTTAATACTTTTATTACATTCTAATTCATTTAGTGAAATTAAACAACGAATAAAAAAGTAAACAAAAGTAAGCCACATGCTTGCATATGTCAGGTGAAACTTAAAACTCATTGTGATTTAACACCCTTTGTTTTAAAATTTTATTTATTTATTACATTCTAATTTATTAAATTAAATCATTATTCTAAACTAAATAATTAATTAATTTGAAAATCAAATAATAAAGTTGTTTCATATATAAAAACATTTATAAAACAAATTAATTTTTTTAATTATATTACAATGTAGTCTTAAATACAAGTTAAGAGAAATGAGCATATTCAATTCACTTGGTCCATTCCTCTTCAAAACTTCCAATTATCTAAAATGTGAAATATGAAAAGACAACTCAATGTCTTCCAAACTTCCAACCGATGCTCTATAAATACCAACCTTTGAATCATACATATCACACTTGCATTTGTTTTGGCAATCAAGTTTTAACAACTATCACTAATTGTTGTTGTTACATGTTAATCACCATCCCTTGATTCTATTGATTTATGTTTTATTTTTTTACCTCTTATTTCTATTTTTTTGTCGATAACTTTCATGGTGAGTTTTATGTGATATCATACAAAAATTGTGTTATAACTTGATTACGTTATGTCGTTTCTTTATGTTCATATTTTCAAGTTGAGGTTCTGATAAGTAAATTAATTTCATAGTCTTATTTTATTTGATGTCATATTAAATATATTTATATATTTTACATCTCTTATTTCTATTTTTTTGTCGATAACTTTCATGGTGAGTTTTATGTGATATCATTCAAGAATTGTGTTATAATTTGATTATGTTACGTGGTTTGTTTATGTTCATGTTTTCAAGTTGAGGTTCTGATAAGTAAATTAATTTCATAATCTTATTTTTTTGATGTCATATTAAATATATTTGTTTATTTTTTCAACTAAAAATATTTATTAGTTTTTGTAGGACTTAGTAGCACTTTATTTGTGTCATATTTGTCATCATAAAAATGTCATAAATAAAAGAGTATACTATAGTATAAACAATAATTCAATTCCTTTAACGTTAATATCATTAATACACGTCACAAACAATAGAGTATTCTAATTTATATCTAATTTAGTTTTTAAAACAATGTTTGTAATCATAATTATGTAATATCATAAATGGTAGATTATACCAAATTATAATTAATTAAAATTTTAAACTAATTGTTATATATAATCTATCAGTATTTAAAAAATTTAAGTCCATGTAATCAAATTTATAACATAATTTTTTAATTGAAATAAAATTTAGATAATATTTAAGTCAATATCATTAACTTTCATGTTTATGAATCTATGTATTACGTGAATAATTTTTAGTAAATAGTTGCTTACATAAAATGTATATAACTTAAAATTAATTCTTATAATAAAAATACAAGCAAAGTATAATAATTTGTCATAAATATTATTTATCTATCTTTTTAAAATACACATGAATAGTTACTTTTTTTACATTCTTTAGATTTTTTTATTTCTAGATTTTATACATATTTAATCGATATAATTTGAAATTTACATTATGTATGTATGTATGTATTGCATACAATAAATAATGTTATGAAATATGGCTTTATTAATATTGTATTATGTTTACTTTTTAAATATTTAATTTTGTTTATATAATCTACACTTAATTTTAATATATATGTATTAAACTTATAAACAAATAATATATATTTTTAACTTCTGGTGACCACGTATTACATGTATGATTTTTAAAAAGTATACATATTTATATTTAAATGACAAACACTAATAACAACTCACTCCTTAATTTAAATGTGATTATTTTTGCATGACTCATCATGATTTATGAGTCTTACCATTTAATAAAAGTAATGTATTATTAATTAACTTATGTTTGTAACTTTATATCTCTCATTGTTATATAGATGAGATCAAACAAAAATTATGAATTCTTCAAACCCTTTCTTGCATCAAGAATAAAGATTATCAAAGTAATATAGATTGCATGCAAATCATCAACCCAAAAGCTAATGTTTATTGTTGATGCTTCTTTTTTACGAATATTATTTTTCATAAAATTGTTGCTGATTTGTTACATAATTTTACTAATAGTACATAATAGATCATTTTAGAAGTAAACTTCAACGATTATGTAGTCAACAAACATGTCAACTGTGTAAGGGTTGGATGTTTCGAAGGAAACCATGGAAAAGACAACGTAATAATCCAACAGCTTTAGAAGTGAACTTTAAGGTTTACATAGTCGGCAATTACGTTAAATGTGTGAAACTGGCCGAATGTTTCTGGTGACATTAATCATAATGATTCTAGGCATCTAAAATGTGTAATTCACTTTGATGGATGATTGAGTAATAATAACTTTGATGAGAAAAGCTAAAATCACTAGAGGAAAGAGAGCTTAGTAATCTTCATGAGGATGACAAATCCAAAGGTTAAGAGTATGATGTTGGGTGAATTATGAAGTGAATAATCATGTAGATCTGTGCTCTATATTAGAATATATATATATATATATATATATATATATATATATATATATATATATATATATATATATATATATATATTCAAAATTGCTGTCCAAAAAACTTTCATCATCAATCTTTGTATCATGGGGCTTTTGGGTGCCAAGTTTTTTTTGTTTTGTATTAAACGTAGGGATAATTGTCCATATATTTTGTGCAACATACTTATTGTTGGCATAATGATTTAATATGTTCTGTATATTTTTGTGATTATTTTAATGGTAATGTAGTAATATTACCTGTCATATTGGGATTTTGATGTTTAATTTTATCAACAACCAAACCTTGATTACATTAGATTATGTTTATTTCATTGGTTACAAACAAGATGGAGATTAGGAAAAATTCCAAATACCTAAAATATATACATTTATCCACTCACACTCTTTCACATGTTAGTTTTTCTTTTAGCATATGTATAGTACTGGTCAATATAAAGTTTATAAATATAGTGGAAATTAAATGAAAATCAATCAGCCCGGTGCATCGCACAGGCCGTCATGACTAGTATATATAAAAAAGCTGAGTCCTAGGTAATAAATGAGAGTACTAATTACTTTGTTTTCCTTTAAAGTTTTTTAACTAACATATAAATATAAGTCTTCTATCTATATATATATATATATATATATATATATATATATATATATATATATATATATATATATATATATATATATATATATATATATATATATATATATATATATATATAAGTTGAGTCCTAAGTAATAAATGATAATCAACCATCCACATTCTTGCTTTAATGTCAAAATGTAGCCATCCACGCCTAGCTTTGAGAATTGAAGCTCATGTTGTAATTATGTTTGTCTTTTAAATTGTTTTAATGCATAAATGTGATGAAATTAGTTAAGATTAAACTAAATACTACAATCGTAAATTAAATAAATGTTTAATGTAATTAAATATTGTTTTAATGTTAAATAATTTTATTTACATTAAGAATCATAGACCTTTCACTTCTTTTAATTTAAAGCTTTGATGTTAAATAATTAACATTGGTTTAATGTTCCTTTAATGTTAAATAAGTTTACATTATTAATAGAGACCATCCACTTCTCCTAACGTTATTAATTCTTATCAATTAATTACTATTTATTTATCATAAATATGGAGTAATGTCAATTATTCATCTATAAATAACAGAGTTATATTTGTTCATTCCTCCATCATCCATGTCACAAACAATCTACCAATGCTTGGCGGAAAGGAAACCACGATACTAAAAAGTTAGGTTCCTGGTGTAAGGTCTACCACTGCAAGATCTATCTAGACGCGGATCCGTGAACGAGTGCGGAATCCTCGTTGACGGTTAGACGGACAACTCTCAACCAACGGAAACACGGAGACTATTAGACGCTGAACGAACGACACACGAACGATCCTACGTACTAATTCTCTCCGAAACGGCACTCACCTAGCTGATAAACTCGAGATCGCCTCTTGCTTAATTCCTCACGAATTCTGCAAAAAGTCTCTTAATAATTCGAGTCTATCCCTAATTATAGACCCTGATTCGAGTCTGTTGTGGGCCAACCTCGAATCTGGCCCAAGGCCCATTCGAGTCTGTCCATATTGACATCCTCGAATCTACCCCATTCGAATCTAAGGCTAGACTCGAATCTATCACAGATTCGAATCCCAAGCCTTAAACAATTCGAATGCCAAGACTTGTATTCTAGAATCACCTAAGAACTTGTCTTATCAATAACAAAACTAGACTGCTGTCGTCACACTGAATGTACCAACAGACTCCCCCTTGACGATAGCTTCTAGTTTTTGTTCATTGATCTTGATAGACTATTTGCTTTAATGACAATGAATGTCGAGATCACCCTTTCTCCTCGTTATCCATGACTGATGATTCTGAATCGCTTCTCTAACTTAGTCCACGTTCCTTTGAACCACAGCGCTTCTAATACCTCTTAGACTAACCTCTTAAATCTGCAGTACGACCCTTTCTTCTGACAGTTTTTGCAAACACCTCAGCCCAGAATTGTCTTCCTAGATTATACGGTCCTTCTAAGGTAAAATCAGTCACTTCTAACTTCAGAATCTGATTCATCATTTAGAGCAGTCTTCTGCATCTCTAGATCTATCCCATTCTGATCATCATTCATAACACCTTCATCGAGTGATGCATTCATAACACTTCGGAAAAAGTTCTAAGTCATCTTCAATTACTCTGACAATGCTCCGGTCAGACCATGTCTTCAGTTACTTCAGTTGTCTCTGAATCCTTGTCTTTCCTATTGTCAGTAGCTACGATCACTGACTCCCCCTAAGGATCAACAGTGAGAGCCAATATTTGAAAGATCTGCCAGCTCACTACTGTCTTGAAAGATCTGCCCGCTCACTATTGGAGCTATCTTCTTTGACTTGTCAGCTCACTGCTCAGGCCATCTTTTTCGAAGGACAGCTTCTCTACGATTTCTCCACTCTCTACTATTTCTCCCCCTGAGATGGATGATCTTTCAACCAGATGCCAATATAGCCTCCAGATTTGCAATCTGCTGCTACTGATCAGTCTCTGTCTGATCCAACTTGGCATGAAGTTCACAAATCGCCTTTGTGAGTTGAAGAATCTGTAATTCTGTGAATAATTCAAGGCTAACACTGTATAGACTTAATCAACACATGAAACAAGTCATTAGATGTTAGTAGGACATTAAAATCATTATTCAACGATAAAGATAAAATGAAACTCTCCTACTTAAAGTTTTTGAAGGTTTATAGCGTAAACCAAACACGAGAACTAAGTTCGAGAGAAACTATCATTACCTTTGTTTAAATAGTCCCAACCTCGTAAGTTTTGAAAAACTTTGAACAATTTTCAACTTTTTTCAACACTTAAATGAAAATTTTGAAAATCTTTGAATAAAATTCAACTTTTTCATGTAATGGAGGTTTACAACCTTTGCAGAACCAATCACACTAAGCAACAGATTTTCACGCAATATTTGTTTATTCAACCAATCATGCATCCTTAGAAACTTTGACCTTTATCCTACTGAAGATAAAAATAAAATAAAATAAAATTAATTTTAAACTTAAGCTACTCTAACCTACACTAAATAGTATATATTTGGCGAGAATAGTCAAAGAAAGATTCAATCAGATAGCGATGTCTGATACTAACTTTCAGTACTTAAACTTTCACACTTAGGAATTTTTTATTCCTTTGTTTGTTTGTCGTGACATACCTATTTAGCCGATTGTTGGTATTTTACCCGTTTTAAACATTCTACATTTCGGAATATCCCTTGGCCCTTTTATTTATCAGGAAATTATCTTACGTGACTCAGACATAGACATACTTTTATGATCAAGGTACACAGACAAAGATTCTAACTTGTTGGTATTTGCAAACTTTCTTTAAAAGACAAACATCGGACACAGGTCTGTATTTTCATACAACAAAGTGTCTTAGTTCGCCTTAAGGTTTTCTTTTAAAGTTAGCAGATAGCGGTGACAGGTCTGTACTGACGTACAACAAAGCGACATGTCTGCTAACCCGAATCTAAACAGAGACAACAGGTCTGTACTTACGTACAACAGAGTTGCATGTTTTCGACTCTCAGTTACATATGATATTTCTATTCTTTCCATTTTTAGATGTATTTGATGTTGCCATACATCCCCAGAAAGTTTGCATACCTCATTTAGACTCAATGTTTGTATGTCTTGTACATAAAAATTAAGACCGATTGGTCGTATATCTAAGTTAGTGACACGCTTGACTTTTTCTAGAATATTTTATTAGCCTTGAGATTCCCTATATGTATTATGCCTACCAACACATCGAACTAAATAAAGTATAACACTTAGGATTTAGTTGCATTATGTGTGAAAGCCTAAATACTTAGAGTCTGTAACGACGGTGCTAATTTTCGTCACTTTGAACCTATGAATCTAAGACTTAACTCCTTTTCTGATATTCTCTTTTTTTTGTATTTTTGTAATTTTCTTTTTTTTTTCTTTTGTTTTTCATAGCAAAAAGCAGTAAACTAAGCTAATTTACTAACTTACTAAAAATAGAAACTTACTAAAAATAGAAACTTTCCTAAATTAGCAGATTACTGAAAAGAAAGAAAAACTACTACTCTATAATAAAATAAAGTAAAGTTACTACTACTAAGGTCAAATTACTCTGGGTTGCGCATTCCATTCAGTTGAATTAAATACTCAAACCGTGACTTATCAAACGCTTTGGTAAATAAATCTGCATTATTATCTTCTGTTGCCACTTTTACCAGTTTGATTAAGTTCTTTTCAGCACAATCACGAATAAAATGATGCCTTATGTCTATGTGCTTTGTTTTACTGTGTTTAACTGGATTATTAGTTATAGCAATTGTAGATTGATTGTCTATCCTAATAGGAGTTTGAGTGTAAGCCAAACCGTAGTCCCGCAATTGTTGTTGTATCCACAGAACCTGTGAACAGCAACTACCAGCAGCTACATACTCGGCCTCGCACGTTGACACGGCTACCGATGTTTGTTTCTTGCATTGCCAGGACACCAATCTCCCTCCGAGGAACTGACAACCTCCAGTCGTTGATTTGCGCGTCAAGCTGCATCCTCCGTAGTCCGAATCTGTGAACGCCTCCAACTCTAGATCTCCCTCCGCGTGATACCAAAGTCCCAGCTTCGGTTTCGACTTGAGGTATCGTAGAATCCGCTTCACAGCTTTCATATGCATCTCCTTCGGATTCGCTTGAAACCTAGCACAAATACACACAGCAAACATTATGTCAGGTCTTGAAGCAGTTAAATACATAAGTGACCCAATCATGGCCCGATATAAAGTCGGATCCACATCGGTATCACTTTCAGTACCCGGCCCGAGATTGTGATTTACTTGAATCGGCGTGCTGAAGTGGGCAGTCAACTTAGTTCCCTCCATCCCAAACCGTTCTAATATGTCATAGACATACTTAGTTTGATGGATAAACATCCCTTCCTTCTTTTGGTCAACTTGTAACCCTAAAAAGAAAATTCAACTCCCCCATAGCAAACTCATCTCGAACTTAGACTTATCATCACCTTCTCGAAATCTTTGCACATCTGTTCGTCTGATGATCCAAAAATGATATCATCGACGTACACTTGTACCAAGATAAAGTGTTCACCCTTCCTTTTCACAAATAGAGTACTATCTATCCTACCCCTTTCAAAACCGTTTTCTAAAAGATGGTTGGATAAAGTCTCATACCACGCCCTAGGTGCCTGATGTAATCCATAAAGAGCCTTATCTAAGCGATATACTCTATCAGGATATTTTGGATCTGTAAATCCGGGCGGTTGTTCTACATACACCAACTCCTTCACTTTCCCATACAGGAAAGCACTCTTAACGTCTAGTTGATATACCTTAAAGCCTTTGAAGGAGGCAAACGCTAGAAACAACCTAATGGCTTCTTAGCCTTGCTAGTGGTGCAAAAACTTCGTTGTAATCGATTCCCTCCTCTTGGTTGAAACCCTTTACAACTAATCTCGCCTTGTTGCGCGTGACTATACCCCGATCGTCTCTCTTGCACTTAAAAACCCATTTGGTTCCTATTGCAATCTCCCCTCGAGGTAACGGAACTAACTCCCACACCTCTAGTTTCCTAAATTGTGAAAGTTCTTCCTGCATCGCTTCAACCCAGGAGTTGTCCTTAAGTGCCATTTGCACATTTTTGGGCTCTACTTGCGATATGAAACACGAATATAGACATGTGTGATATGCCTCGGAGTCGGTTATCATCGACAACAACACAGTGTTGTTATTTACACTACTCCGAGTCTTCACACCCTCGTTAGGATTTCCTATGATGCTTTCTATTGGATGGTTCTTGTTAATCCTAGAGGTCTCTATTTCATCAACCCTTAGATTATCTCCTAAGTTGGATCCTATTTCACCTAAAGGGGGAACAGGCTCAGCTTCTACATTTTCCTCCTCACGGACGTTTTCCTCAGAGTTGGAACTCGATGCTTGAGTCTGATTCTCAGTGTTAGGTGCCTCTTGATCAGCAACTTCTGGAGAACCCATCTACAGTCGCAGTAGGCTCGGACGTAGATTCGAACGTGGTCCTTGGAAAGATTTGGCCATCCGTCGTTCAGATGCAACGTCGCCAAGTCCTTCTCGATTGTACCTGCATTATCATCCAGAGGAATGTTAAATGACTCAAATAACTTATCATAGTCAAATATCCATTCCGGACCAGTTTGGGGTTCATGTGTATAACTTGTGACTTCAATGTTATACACAATCTCCACAGTACCAGTTGTTTTGTTAAACACCCGTTTGTTTGGTGAGTTTGGCACATAACCTAGGAAGTATCCTTCGTCAGCCTTTTCACCAAACTTCGGTTGATGTTTTGTTCTTAAAAGTGTGCATGGTACTCCAAACGGTTCGAATCCAGTTAAGTTAGGTGGCCGTTTATTCAAAATTTCATAGCATGTTTTGTTCAATGATTTGACTGTAAGGACTCGGTTTAAAATGTGGCACGCGGTATTCACTGCCTCCCCCCAAAACATGGTAGGAAGCTTTGAATCCGAAAGCATAGTCCTTGCAGCCTCAATCAAGGTTCTATTTTTACGTTCGGCCACCCCATTCTGTTGAGGTTCATATGGTGCACTGAATTGATGCACGATGCCCTTTGATAGGCAATATACACCAATTACAGTGTTTTTGAATTCAGTTCCATTATCACTACGAATACATTTAACCCTAGTTTCGTATGAGTTCTCCACTTGGTCCAAGAACCCGATGAGCCTTGCAGCCGTCTCGTCCTTCGTACCTAAAAAGAAAACCCAAGAAAAACGTGAGTAATCGTAGGTGATAACTAAGCAGTACCAACTACCTCCAATACTCCTTTTGTTGATTGGGCCGAAAAGGTCCATGTGCAACAGATCGAATGTTGAGGCTATGGAATTCTGCTTCTTGGACTTGTGTGTCTTCTTGTGTTGTTTGCCCTTCATGCAAGGTAGACACTTATCCTCGAACTGAAAACTTTTCATGGGCACACCCTGCACCAGTCCATGCTTCGTTATGTAATTCATCTTTCTCAGGTGCAGGTGAGCCATGCGTCTGTGCCACAGTACGGATTCCGTCTCCGAAGCTTTTGATAGTAAACAGATCGGACCCATCGAAGTATCTGGCTTGTTCATATCGAGCATGTACAAGTCATTCTTCCTTGGCGCCCGCATCAATATCCAATCTTCAGGTATTTTGAATCCAGGCTTTAGCACTAACGCCTCAGTGTCAGTAAATAACACTGAGTTCTTCTTATCACAGATTTGAGAGACACTAATGAGATTATGAACCAGTTTATCAACGTGATAAACTTGATCCAAAGTAATCGTCCCATTAGTGACTTCTCCAGTTCCAGTGATATTTCCACCCTTGTTACCCGCGAATGATACGAATCCCCTATTACCCCCCTTGAAGTCTGTGAGAAGACTTCTTTCCCCCGTCATGTGCCTGGAGCAACCACTGTCGATGAACCACTTGTTGTTTGGACCGGTAGTTATCTCCTGCACATGAAAGAAAAGAGGTTAGTTATCACGGGGAACCCAAGCCATGACTGACTTGGTAATACCATTTTCGTCCACATACGTGAACTCTTTCAAGTACCCATCTCGCCTTTCAGGTGACTTGGGCCTTTGAACTGAATTCTGTTGTGGTGCCGAGTGATTTAGATTCACTCTTTGCCTTTGAGTAGGCATTTGTTGTGGTGCTCTAGAATAACTCTTATTATACTGCATTTCAGACTGTGATCACTGAGCTCTTACCGGAACATAATGTCTAACGGGCGTATGTGACCTAACTGGAGTGTGTGACCTGCTAGGTGTGGTGCTCCTATAGACTTGTTGAGGTGCTGACCTAGATTGATTAATGACACGATTCGGTGAATTTTTCCTAACCACTTCTTTTGGTCCAACCTTAACCGGTGTTTGTTTCACAACAGGTTTTGGTGCGGCCTGCACAGTTTTCTCGGTACTCTGAGAACTACTCGTGCTCGCCACACTTGGTGAGGGCTTAACAGGTGTTGGGTTCACTGTCTTAGGGGTAACATCTGCTTTCCTAATTGGACAGTGAGAAGCAACATGCCCTTTCTCGTGACATCTAAAGCAAGACATCTTATCCATGGACTTTTTGGTTGTTCCCTTAGATCTAGGTGTCTCACTAGTGTCTACTTCCTTTGGTACATCTACAGTGTCTGTCTCTTCGACCTGGTCAGCCCATGAAATTTTCTGTTTTCCTGCAGGTGTTTCACTGGAGGAAGACACAAATTTCACTTTCTTGACCTTGACGGTTGAGTCAGTCACCTTAGGTGCATTTTCTACTATAGGCTCAGGTGTCGTTTCAGGTAGGTCCTCTAAGTCTACTGAGTTGTCAGTTTTCTCCTGAGGCTGAGGCACATAGTTTGCATTGAAAGGTGGAGGAATTTCGTGAAAACCTAGACCTACAGGCTTCTTAGACTATCTTTGGGCATCTAAGACTTTCCCTAGGTTTAGGCTCGAATTCCTAAACTTTTCCAGCTTGCTATTTGCCTCTGCTACCTTAACCTTGGTCTCGGCTAGCTCTATATCCTTGTCTTTCAGACTTTTGGTTAAGGCCTCTACGTGCTCATACATAAGCTCTATCCTAACACACTGCTCACTCAGTTTGTCTTTTAGAACTATTACATCTTGAGCATCAGCCTTAAGCTTTTCTTTTAAATCTTGTTTTATATCATTTAGGCTAGCGTTTTCAATTTTTAAATTTTCATTTTGAGCAGAGATGGTTTTGTGTGATTCTAAGACTAGATTTAACCTATCATTAGAAGTAGCACACAAAGCACATAATTCTGAAAATAGAGAATAAGAAAGACTAACCTTAGAGTTATCAGATTCCACGTTGGCCATCTGAGCAGCAAACTCCAGCACGGTCTGATCGTTCGCCTTCTCTACCCACATCGGACTGCTGTCCCGTGTGGTCTGCTCGTCTTCTTCACAACCATTCTCCGTAACTTCAGCCATGAAAGCTCTAGCATTGGACTCAGGATGTGAACTCCAGTCATAGGTACCATCTAGCTGTCTGTCAGAGGTGACATTGGATATTAGACCCGCTAGATTGGCTTGACCAGATGAGGAACTCGGAAGGTGTCTTTGTTGGGACTGATTTTGGTACTGTCCTTGATGCTGACTCTGTCCTTGGTATGACTCTACCTTCGGTCTTTGACACTCCCTGGCGAAGTGTCCCAATCCCTGACAGTTGTAGCATTTGACCTTAGACTTATCAAACCCGATCCCCTTGTTATTCATCTGCAAATTCCTTCCAGTTCTCTTAATGAATCTTTTAACCCTCTGGGTCACCATGGCCAGTTGCCACTTAAGATCCATTTCCTCTAAGTCATCAGGGTCGACCTGATCGTAATCTTCATCCCATAGAGCTGGGTCATTGATTTTCCCTTGAACACAATTTCCATAAGCTGCCACAAAGGAAGCAAGCAGATTCAAATGTTCTTCTGCGGACTTTGCGCTCATCGGCATCTTCGAATAGCTCTGACTTGTCGGTGCCTGATGGACTTGAGGCTGCGGTTCTTCCGATCTTCCTAACCCTAAGAACGCGCGATTCAGTGAGTCTTTGGACTCTGGTGGCGATGACGTTTCTCCGGTGAAAAACGCTGTAGCACTCTTCGGTTCAGCTGTCACTGATGATTTAGATGTCTTTCCAAAATACATAGCCGGATTCTGGACTTGCTCGTAATCAGTCTCAGCCTTAATCATCTCGAAGTGATATGCCCTCAACGTTCCCACAATGTCATCAAGGGATTGAGCATAATATTTGTCCTCATTCAGCTTAATCATTGCCACGTACATAGCCCATTTGGTTGGTAGGGCATCAAGAAGCTTGTTGTTCTTGTCAGTGTCAGAATACTCAATGCCATGACTTTCAAGCTCTGTTATCAGATGATAGAACCTTGTGATAATATCATCTAACTGTTCATCCTTAATTGCCTTGAAAATCGCAAACTGTTGGGTCAAGAGCTCTGTACGCTTTCTACGCACCCGAGGATTACCTTCACACCTTTTCTGGAGAGACTCCCAAAGTTCCTTCGACGTCCTTTGAGTCCGAAATGTGTGCAAGATATCTTGAGGTAAAGCCATACGGATAATGGAGAAAGCCTTGTTTACAACTTCAAATAGTTTCTTGTCATCCTCTTTCATCATCTGATATGACAAGACCTTTTGACGGCCTTCAACTTCAGATACTGGTGGAATGTACCCTTCATCTATGCACACCCACATGCGCATATCGTTGAATCGTACAAAATCCGTAAATCTGTCCTTCCACCAGTAATAGTCCTCAACTTTCATCAGCTTAGGCGGTGCATTTGCCTTCCCAACTTCGTGATCCATCTCAAGGAATTTCTGAAGGTTTGACATCTTTTCTGAAAGAAATTGAATTTGAAATTAATTAATTTAATTCGAAACTGATTTAGACTAACTTATTCGAATCTAGATAGATTCGAAACTAATTAATATTAAATCTGTTGAGATTAAATTCGATTAAGTCTTAAAAGTCAATTAGATTCGAAATTATGTCAGATTCGAACAACTCCTTAGATTCGAAGTTATGTCAGATTCGAAGAACTCCTTAGATTCGAAGATACTTAGAATCGAAGGCACAGCAGAGTCGAATGTGTAGCAGATTCGAAGCACAGAATCGAAACAGTAACAAACTCGAAATAAACTCGAAACAACACAGACTCGAGATCCAATTCGAATGAAGTAACAGATTCGAAACAATGTAGACTCGAAACTCTCTGAAATTGACTCGAAAGGAGCGTATTTAGGTTAGACTCGAAAATAAAGTAAAACCCTAATTACCCCTATAGATTCGAGCGCCGCAAACTCGAAAAACGGCTAACACGTTGATTTTTTGACGTTTTACAGATTAAACCACTATTTTTCAAATGAAAAATAATGATTTCGATCAAAAACGTGAAAAACAACAAAGTGTTTCCCGAATACGAATTTGCTAAGCTCAAAAACACGTTTTTGAGAGCAAAACCGTCCAACTAGCGTCAAGAAACCTAGAATGTATCTGATGAACACGAAGAACACCAAGAACACTCCGTAGTCTCTGATACCACTTGTAAGGTCTACGACTGCAAGATCTATCTAGACGCGGATCCGTGAACGAGTGCGGAATCCTCGTTGACGGTTAGACGGACAACTCTCAACCAACGGAAACACGGAGACTATTAGACGCTGAACGAACGACACACGAACGATCCTACGTACTAATTCTCTCCGAAACGGCACTCAC
Organism: Centrapalus pauciflorus; assembly: GCA_020465985.1. Lineage (NCBI taxonomy): Eukaryota > Viridiplantae > Streptophyta > Magnoliopsida > Asterales > Asteraceae > Centrapalus > Centrapalus pauciflorus. Next base: position 127,289 of record JAANYP010003169.1, read on the forward strand.
CTAGCTGATAAACTCGAGATCGCCTCTTGCTTAATTCCTCACGAATTCTGCAAAAAGTCTCCTAATGATTCGAGTCTATCCCTAATTATAGACCCTGATTCGAGTCTGTTGTGGGCCAACCTCGAATCTGGCCCAAGGCCCATTCGAATCTGTCCATGTTGACAGATTCGAATCTAGCCCATTCGAATCTAAGGTCTCATTCGAATCTATCTCAGATTCGAATGTATTCCCTTAAGTAATTCGAATCTAGCCAAAATACTTAAACTCTTAAGTGACGAAACTTATGTTTTAACTTATGCTTGAGTTAATCTTTGACCTTTATGTTTGAACTTCTTGTAATATGTTACATCAAGTTCAAACACACAATCAATAACAGACAAACACATATTAAACATATATATCAAAACACTTGTTAATACTCAGAATATTACTTAAACCATAATGCAGATCGATTAGACTGCTATCGTCACACAGGGTGTACCAACATTCTGTGGTGTAGCAGAACCAAAAGTTGGAGCAACGCTGTTCAGAAAGGATTTGTCCCCTACTTACAGCTTCTTATTCACCTCTGTGGTGATGTGCTTCAACAACAAAGTTGGTTCCTTTGACCAACTGAGCTGTGATGAAATTCCTGTAGTTCTGCAGCTTGTGGATGGAACTACAATAGACACGGATAAGTGGATTTTCATGAATTTGAGGAACCTAGTGCAGCAGGAGACACGACCAGCTGCTGTTCGATATCCCAGGTTTCTGAGCCTCATCTTCAAGCATATTTGTGGTGAGCATTTGTATCAGTCTCAGCCTTTACTTCATAATGCTGCATTCCCTGTAATAGGGAATAAAGTTTTCTATACTCATGTATTTTCAAATGAGCCTCCTCTGTCAACACCAATGAGGAGGTTGTTAGGATTGGTGGAAGGACCCTCTGATGTGAGGGTGAATCCAGAAGTTGCTCCCAGAAGAAAATCCAAATCCAGGGCCAAACTTGTTAAGAGGACCCTGGAAACCACTGAAGCTGGGCCTGTCCACAAGAAGGCCAAAACAGCTCAGTCTGAGTCTGCACCCTTAGCCTCTGTGGCTGAGGGGGAGCAGGCTCCTCACCCTGGTTCATTTGTTGAACCTGAAGCCTATGTGGCTGGTGCCTCTGTGGCACCTGAGACTATGGAACAGGCCAACCCACCTGTTTCTGACCCAGTCTCCAAACCTGTCCAGTCTGAACCTCTCATCTCCTCTCCAAGATCACCCACCTCATCTCACATTTTATACCAACGGAAATCCATAGCCAAAAAGAAACCAACAACCACAACAGCCCAAACTACCTCCTCTGTTCCCTCTCAACAGGGTTCAGTTGAAAAAGAAGCAACCCCTGCTGCCTCTCCTATTTTAGGAGAAGAATCAGCACAATTGAAGTCTGCTTCACTCCACCCTGTGTCAACCCCAAGTCAGCCTAGACCCTCTGGTTCCTCCCAACAGGAGCCAACTGTACAAATGGAGACAGCCACATCAACTATTCCAGCCTCCCAACAGGCTGAGAATATTGAAAGACAGGAGTTATCTCCACTCCATACTGAGTCCACACTGTCCCCACTTCATACTTCTCTACACCCTGAGTCTGCACGAGGTGTCCACCCTACTGGCTTAGACCAACCAGCAGATCAGCCTCAAACTTCTGCTCCTCATGATGCAACTGTTCTATACCAAACAGCTGCTGAAGGACCCCAAACTCAAGCTGATGAACCTCAGGGAACAGAACATCCCTTTGGTGAGGCTAACCTTTTTATGCAAACTCCATCAGCAGGTTTCACCACTGCTGATGTTGAAATGCGAATTCCATCTCCCCATGATGAGGTACTTTTAAACCAAGGTACTGCAGAGGGAACCACCACTGGCCTTAATGAAGGTGCTGCAAAACAAGCAGTGTCTGTAAGGCTACCATCCTCTACCCCCTCTCCTGATGATGCAGTTACAGCCACTGCTGAAGGACCCATCGACCCCTCATAGCTGGGCCACATTACTTTTGCCCAGGCTATGGAGCTTCTTTCCAAAATACCCTCTCCCTCTACATCACATCCCAATACACCAGCCTCATCCTCTTCATCTCCATCTACCCACTCCAAACAATCCACCCATACACCTCCATCCCCTAAAGACCTGCCTTTGAAGGATCAACTCTCTTTGCTGACCAACAAAGTTGGTTCTTTAGAAACCTCCATGTCCTCTCTACTCTCTCTCATTTCAGACTCTGTGTCTGATCAGCATAAGGGATTCTTTGATATGTTCCAAGGATTCCTTCCCAGCCACTCCACAAACTGACAACTCCTAACAGCTGCTTGCACTCACTGCACAGCTGCAAAATGTCTCCACCTCCCTCTCCTCCATTCTTTCCCTCCAACAGGACTCTGTGTCCTCTATGACAGCCATATCCAACCAGCTGTCATCTCTCCTCACCACTTGCAATTCTACACTTCCTACCATTTTGGCCAGCTTACACACCTTAATAGGCTCTCTATCAAATTCTGTGTCATCAAACCTTACTGATGTGCAGGACTCTCTTGAGTTACATCTTGCACAGCTCCAAACTTTGTTGTTCATAGCTTCTGATAGGGAAAACATTCTTAAGCTGACCTCTCTTTTTGATACCCAATCATCCTCTCTTCAAAACTGTCTTTCCCAACTTGCAGAGGTGAAGGACAACCTGGCTTTCTTAGTGCATAGCCTGGTTGGTCCCAAGCCTGCTGCCAAAACTGCTGGCAAGCCTGCTGACTTCGTGTCTTCAGGCAGACCAGGTGTTGAAGGTGCTGGTCCATCTCCTTCAAAGGGGGAGAAGTCATCTGCCTCGAAGACTAAGTCAAAGGGGGAGAAAACTTCTTCTCCTAAGGAGAAATCAGTACCTACTGGTCAACCAGCAGGAGCATCTGCAACAGGTACAATGGAAGGTGCCTCTCAAGCTGCTTAGCCTACTCAGGCTGAATCTCCAAACCCTGCTCAGTCTAAGGGGGAGGAATTCATTTCTGAGGGCAGGCCAAGCAGCAGAAGGAGGCATCTCATTTTAGACGAAGAAGAAGAAGAGGAAGATACTCCTGAGGCTGTTATCACTACAACAGCTAAAGGAAAAGAAAAAGCAGCATCTGATCCTGAACAGCAGAAAGCAGCAGAGCTAAAGTTTCACAAAGCTAGGGCAAAGGAAATGGGTCTTCCCATGGATAAATACTATGAGTTCAGAAATGAACAGCTTCAAGCCCTGGAAGCACTAAGAAAATAAGAAGCCTCTGCCAAAGCTGCCAGAACTTCTGCACTTCAAGAGGCAAGCAAAATCAAAATGCCCTCTCTGGATGTGCAAAAGAAACTGATGGAAGCTGCTAAGGGATCAGCTGGTGAGAAGGAAGTTGAAAAGGAAGTGGGTGCTCAGGTGTCTGTGACCAAACCAAAGCAAGCATCCTCTGCAAGGGCCCAATTCCATTTTGACAACTTGGCAAAGAAAAAGTTTAAAGATGTTGCTGATAGAAGGCTTGCCAAGGAAGCAATTGTCAAAGCTGTCCTCATAGCAAGAAAAGGCAAACAGTGGAAATTGCAGATAACCAGAATGGGTGCAACAGGCCCAGAGCTGGAAACTTATGACTACACTGATGTTGCATAGATGGGGTACAGGGAATGGGTTGAGCTGGCAGTTGCCCTGAGCCAGTCTAAGTCAGAAACGGCTAAGACTATCAGGGCATATATTAAGAAGCTGATGGAGAATGTGCAGGATCTTGGCCTAATCTCAAAAGAAGTCAGTGAGGGTGTCTCAGTGACATACCCCAAAATAAAGGCCAGGAGGACAAGAAAGGATACTGAGCTGGAACAACTCCTCATCTTAATTGAACAGGGTGATTATGCTGTTGAGATGAAAGGAATTGACTACAGTCTGCCTAGTGGAGTAGAGTTTGAAGAAGGCAAGATAATTGAAGAACCTGAGTTGGGGGCATTTTTTGTAGATCCCTTAACACAAACGAAATACTTTCAGAGAGCATCAGATCTATACAAGGTGGATCTGAGACAGCTTGCAGCCTTCAAACTTGCAGCTTCATTCAGGCAATCAAGCAGGTGGAGAGTAGCCGTCTGGGATCAGCTCAGAGGCTTTTATGAGAGAGGTGAACTTCAAGATCCCAAGTTTATGATTCTCAGAGTTGAAATCCAAGATTTGGAGGAAACAAGGGAAGAGCTTGAAAAGATGTTTGAAGGACCACCTCCACTGGAGTGAAGTCCATCTACCATCAGGGTAGGTGAAGAATGGAAGCTGTCCATCCGTTGGACAGGCTTGCCATTATCAGCTCCCAAAATCAACAGTCCAAAGTGTTGAACTTTTTGCACATTAGTTGTACTTTGTCACATATGTTGTAACTTTGCTTATTTACATCAGTTGTAATATACATTAGTACATTAGTTGTACTCTTGTAGAAACATGTGTTGTTTTTATGTAATCAAAATCAGTATATATAAACTGATCCTTTACTTTACTTAAATGTTGTAATTTCTTTTTAGCAAGATGTATTGTAAAAATGTATAGTGATTATTGATTAAATCAGCTTAGACTGATTATTGCAAATAGGGGGAGATTGTTAGGCACAAAAAGGCCTCAGTCAAACCTGTTGTACATCTGAGGGGGAGTTTTTTAATCAAACCTGTTGATGCACTTGAAGGTTGAATTTAAGGCCTGCTATATGCCTTATTAAAACCTGAAAGTGATTTGCAACATCAGCCCAAAGCTGTTTACCATGTTGCATTCGTTGCAACAAAGACAGTTTCTCCAAGCTGTTTTGTCTGCTGAAAAGGCTGGGCATAAACTGTCTACGTTGCTCTATTCTCTTGAGCAGCTTGGGAAGTTTTCAAGTGTTTTGTTCTTTGTGAACAGGTTAAACACTTTATGGAATATGTTTCCAAGTCCTCATGTATTGTTTTTGGCTACAAGATCAGTTTACAAGTCGAAGACAAAGTGGAAAACAGAACTGCACAGTCTGCCCACGCTGTTCTGTTACATGAACACAAACAGATATTTGAAAAGGGTGACAGACCTTTTCTTATATCAAAATGGCATTAGCAAAAGAAGAAAGATGCAAAGTTGACATTCCTCTTTTGGTTAAAGCCGTATGCAACAGTTACAAAAAGGAAAAGACGAAGATTTCGCCATGTGAAGACAAAGATACTTTATCAGAACGTGCAGAAAGGTGTTTTGTCCTTTTGGAAAGACTCTCCACTATCTCATTTGTCCAATGAAGAAGCTTCACTGAGATTCTCCTTTTAAGTATAAAAGGAAGCTTCTAAGGATAATAAGACATCAAGAGTGTGACAATCAGTACGTGCATTGAAGTGTGTTATTCCATGCATGCAAGTCTGCTTATATAAAACAGTAGAGTGTCTCTAAGCTGTTCATGTATAAGCTGTCCATCTGAGTCTTGTAAAAACAGTGAGTGCTTCTAAGTGAGAGTAATCATTGTAACTAGTCTAAGTGTGTTTTAGATTACTTGACAAACTGTTGTATCTGTCATCTCAGCTTGAACCTTTCCGCATTCAAGCTTGTTTGTAATTAACTTTTGTTGATAATACATACAAACATTGAGAAAAGAGTGTTTAAGTTTTAAATAGTTGTATTCACCCCCCTCTACAGCTTATAGCTATACACTCGGGAAACCTTTTGGGACCTGCAACATAGATTGATCTTTGTTCATCATGAAAGACTGGAAGCTGCTAGATATAAACTTCTTTTTCAATACACGTTCTCTATTTGTGGATTTCTCTCTGCATACTCCAATTCCTTGGAAGCTTCTCTTTTATACTCATATACAGAATCTCAGTGAAGATTCTTCATTGGTTGTAGAGAAAGTGGGAATGTCTTGCAAAAGATTACTTTTCTGCATAAATTTGACAAATCTAGATTTGTCCACATACTGCGAAATCTTTGTCTTTTCTTTTTTGCCTCTGTCGTCCACAACTTTACCTTAAAGAGGAATGTCAACTTTAGACCTTTACTCTTCCTTGTAATGCTATTTTGATATAAGAAATGGTCTGTCACCCATTTCAGATATCCTCTTTGTCTTTATGCTTTAGAACAACTTTGACAGATGTAGGTTTTTGATTTTCCACCTTTGTCTTGAGTTGTAGACTAATCTTTACATTCAAGACTTTGCATGAGGACATGGAAAAAAATTCCATAAAGTGTACCACCTGTTCACAAAGAACTAGTTCTGTTCATAAAGAACATCACTTACTTGAGTCAAAACTGTGCAATAGACATGAACAACTTAGATAGTTTCTATCAAACCTGTCCAACAGTTATGGACAGCTTTGACAATCTGCCAAATTACAATGAATGTAACAGTGTAAACAGACTTAGGCTGATTTTGCAAATCACTTATCAGGTTTCAATAAGGCATAAAAAATCCTTAAATTGTCCCCTTAAGTGTATCAATCAGGTTTGATTAGAAATCTCCCCCTATGCTATAGACATGTTTGATTGAGGCCATTTTGTGCCTAACAATCTCCCTATTTGCCACATTCAGCCTAAAGCTCACTATATCAGTTATCACTATATATATTTACATTATAGTTGCAGACATGAAAAATTACAACATAAAGATAAAGTAAAGGATCAGTTTATACATATTGAAAACTGATTTAAACAACAAATATTGTTTACAAGGAAAAAATACAACTAATGTACGATAGAAAACTTCAACTAATTGGATTTTTGATGTTGGGAGCAACTAATGGTAACGCTGAGCAACTGATGATCAACTTCCATCCTTCATCTACTCATTACCAGTAGATGGACCTTGTTCCTTCTCATTTTCTTTTTCTAACTCAGCAGCAACTTGAAGGAGTTTTTCTTGTTCTAGACCAGCCAATATTTCTTTTCTGGCTTCAAAACTTTCAAACTCTTCTCTAAGGTAGAAAAGTTCTTGGCTGTCCAGTTCACCTCTTTTATGACAAGCTGCTAACTGATTTAGAATTGCAACTCTCCACCTGAAGTACTTGACAAAAGCATTGATAAACCTGAAGGCAAGAAGCAGTCTAACACCAGCTTTGGGAAGATCTTAGGCTCTTTGAAAATACAATTTTATGGACATGGGATCCACAAAGAACACCCCAACCTCAGGATCTTCAATGAACTTACCTTCAATAGGTTCTACACCTTTGGGCAGGCTATGATCCATACCTTTGATCTAAGTGGCATAGAACCCTTGTTCAATCAGCTTCACAGTCTCCTCAACCTCTGTGTCCTTTTTCTGTCTTCTGGGTTTGATTTTGGGTTCCATCTTGGAAGTACCCTTAATCATATCTTCTGGAATTAGACCCAACCCTTTCACCTTCTCCATTAGCTTTCTTACAAATGCTCAGACAGTTTTAGCAGTTTCAGATGTTGAACTGCTCAGAGTAACTGCAAGTTCAACCCATTTTCAATATCCCATTCTAGCTAGGGGTGTTCAAAAGAAACCAGAAAATCGAAAAACCGAGCCGGACCAGTCAATCCGAAACCGAAAAAACCAAAATCCGAAAAACCGACATATGACGGACCGGTTACGTTTTTCATTTTTAATAAACTGCAGGTAACCGAACCGAACCGAACATAAACATATCACAAATATTTACATATATATAGATAAATTACAAGCTAAAATATTATATTTATAGTTTCATTTTAATTAAATATTTGTTTGTTTAAGTAGTTTTATGAAAATTTTAATGTAATTGATATATTTATTACGAATAAACTTAATTTTAAGGAACAATCAAAGTTTAAAATTTTATATATCTATACTTTTATTATTTATAAATAGATTACAACTATCCGAAACTATCCGCAAACCGAACCGCATATAACCGAAACCGTAAAGCGGGTAACCGAAACCGAAAATACGGTTCACACTTTTGCTACTAACCGAACCGAACCGGTCCATGAACAGCCCTAATTCTAGCTACACCAGCTGCTTCATATGACTCTAGTTCAGGGCCATCAGCACCAAATCTTGTAATCTGTAGCTTCGAAGGCTGATTTTTCCTTGAAGTGGGGGTAGCTTTGGCAGTTCTTTCCTTGGCTATTCTTCTTTCAGCAACATCAAAGAACTTCTTTCTAGCCAAGTTATCAAAATGGAATTGGGTTCTAATAGATGAAGGGGTAGTGGTCACAGTTTTTCCTTTGGTGACAGAGACCTTAGAGCTTTTCTCCTTCTCAACTTTCTTTCCACTTTCTGTTTCCTTGACATCCTGTTCCAACTTATTTTGCACTACCAAGGATGGCATTTTTACTTTCTTTGCCTCCTTGGCAGCCAAAGCCTTAGCAGCTTTCACTGAGGCTGCTTCCTCCTTTTCTGTTTGTAGAAACTCAACTTGTTCTTGCTTCCATTCATAATAAGTTTCAAGTGGAATGTTCATTTCCTTTGCTTGAGCTTTGTCATATTTGAGCTGGAGCTGTCTATCAACCTCTGTATCCACGACAACTTTGCCTTTTCATTTGGCTGCTGTGGATGGAGCTACCTTAGTTTCCTCCTCCTCAGATGATTCAGGACAAGCTGTCTTCTTTTGTTGGGCCTATCCTCGGGGATAAGTTCCTCCCCCTTAGAAGGTGCAGGGCTTGAAGACATAGCCTGAGTAGGCTCAACTGTCCTAGAATCATCAGATGTACCTGCAGTAGTACCAGTAGTTAGTTGGCATGTTGCTTGACCAACTAAGGCTGATTTCTACTTAGAAGGAGATGAAGATTTCTCTCCCTTACAATTGGTCTTTGAGGCAGATTTCCTCTCCCCCTTTGAAGGAAATGGCACATAGTCTTCAACAACTGTGCTGCCCAAAGGAACGGTTCCAATAGGCCTGGCAGCAGCAGGTTTGGTAACAGGTTTAGAACCCACCAGGTTATGCACTAAGAAAGCCAGGTTGTCCTTTACTTCAGCTAACTGGGTAAGGCAGTGTTCAAGAGAGGATGATTGAGAAGTGGAGGAGGCTGAAAGAATGGAAATGGCAGCCTTGTCAGCGTTACTCAACATCAGACTCTTAAGCTGTGCAAGAGTTATGTTAATGGATTCTTGCACATCCTCAAAGCCTGTTACTATAGAGTTACACAGCGATACCACTAAGGTATTCAAAGAGGCTAAGGTGAAAGGTAGCAAAACAGAAGAGGTTTCAGAAATACTTGACAGTTTTTGGAAATCAGCTGCCAAGCTGGACACAAAGTCCTGTTGATTTGAAAGGAGAGAGGATAGAGAAGTGGAGTGTTGTTGTAGCTGTGTAGTGAGTGCAAGCAGCTAGGAAGAGTAGTCAGCTTGTGGAGAGGGTGATGGAAAGGATGAATTGAACAAATCAAGAAATCCTGCAAGCTGTGCAGACACGGAGTCTTCAATAGTAGAAGGAAGGATGGTGATGTATTTTTCCAAAGTATCAACCTTGGAAGACAGATCAGTAAGCTGTTCCTTCAAGGACAGATCTTTTGGAGATGGAGGAGTATGAGTGGATTGTTTAGATTGAGTTGATGAAGATGATGGTGAGGATTGTGGTGTAGTAGGTTCACTTGGTGATGCTAGGGGCACAGTGGATAAGAGTTCCATAGCCTGTGCAAAGGATAAGTGACCTAACTTAGAGGGGTCAATGATACCTTAAGCTGTGGCCAAACCTGCATCATGAAGTGAGGTGATTGGAGTTGTTTGCCTCTCAAGAACCACTGAGATTGTGATTCCTTTATCAAAGACATGGGTGGTACCCTCAATAGTGCCTTGGTTTTGAGGCACTTCTTCATGGGGTGAAGATGTGTGCATTTCAACATCATCAATGGTGAAAATTGGTGATTGAACTTGCATATGGGGAAAGCCTTCACCAATGGGTTTGTCTACACCCTATGGATCACTAGGATGTAATGTTGGTCCTTCAGCAGCTGATGGGGATTGATCATTTGCTTCATGAGGAGCAAAAATGGAAGGCTGATCAGTTGGTGGGCTTGAACCAACTGCTTTGGCACCTTGTGCAGACTCATGTTGTGTAAGAGAAATATGAGTGGGGAACAGTGTGGAGTGAAGCAGAATCCATATTTTGTGCTCTACCCTCCAAGATAGAAGGAGAGGATGCATTAGGGGTAGCTTCTTTTTCAACAGACTTCTGTTGAGAGTGGTCAGAAGGGCTTTGTTGGGTAGGTAGGCTTGCTATTTTCTTTCTGGCTAAGGATTTCTTCCTCATCCTGGAGTATGTGGTGGGAGAAGTGGCAGGTTGTTGTGTTTGGATTGGTGAGGAAACTGGGCTAGAAACAGGGGGAGAAGTCTGTTCCCTGCTCTCAGGTGGCAGAGAGCCACCGACCACAAAGGCCTCTAGTTCAACGGATATTTCTTGGATATCAGATGCTCCCACTTAGGCACAGAGACTGGGGGTGCAGACTTTGTTTTTCTGCCCTTTTTGAAACATATTCCATAAAGTGTTTAGCCTGTTCAAAAAGAACAGGTTCTGTTCACAAAGAACAGAATACTTAAAATTTGTCCAAGTTGCTCAACAAGTTAGAGCAGCATAGACAATTTATGTCTAGCCTGTTCAACAGAATAGAACAGCTTGGACAATCTGCCTTAGTTGCAACAAATGCAACCGGGTAAGCAGCTTTGACTAATTTTGCAAATCACTTATCAGGTTTGAATAAGGCATTAACATGCCTTAAATTATACCTTCAAGTGCATCAAACAGTTTTGATTAATAATCTCCCCCTAAGATGTATAACAGGTTTGACAGAGGTGTTTTTGTGCCTAACAATCTCCCCCTATTTACAATAATCAGTCTAAGCTCATTCTATCAAATATCACTATATTTTTTTACATCACATTTGTTGAAATGAAATTGCAACATTAAAGTAAAGTAAAAGATCAGTTTATATATACACTGATATTGATTACAAACAACACATGTTTTGACATAAGTACAACTGATCGATGTACAGTAAATTACAACTAATGTAAAAAGATATGTTACAACTGATGTAATAGAGTACAACATATGTACAAGGAGAATTTCAATTTGACTGTTGATGGTGGGAGCAAGTAATGGTAAGCCTATCCAACTTATGGACAGCTTCCATTCTTCATCTATTAAGGAGTAGATGGACCTTCAAGCTGTTGCCTTCCTTCAAACATCTGTTCAGAGTGCTCCATGGTTTCGTTAATCTCTTCTATTTCATGTCTGAGAAACATGAAATCAGGGTGTTGAAGTTCTCCTCTCTCATAGAAGCCTTTATTCCCAGATAGCTACTCTCCATCTTGATGATTACTTAAAAAAGTTGGAGAGTCTAAATGCTATGAGCTGTTTGAGACAAACCTTATGCAGATCAGAGGCTCTCTGGAAACACATTTTCTTTGTTAAAGGGTCTATAAAAAATACACCAAACTCAGGCTCTTCTATGAGTTTGTCTTCCTCAGGCTCAACACCCCTGGGCAGGCAGTGATTTACTCCTTTGATTTCAATAGCTAGGATGCCTTGATTAATCATCACAAGGAGTTCTTTAAGCTCTGTGTCCTTCCTATTCCTTCTGGGCTTAATGTTGGGTTCCACCACTGAGGTACCCTTAATTTGTTCTTCAGAGATCAGGCACAAATTTTTGACTCTCTTCATTAGCGTTTTGACATATGCCCTGATAGTCTTAGCAGTTTCAGATTTTGACTGACTCAGGCAGCTGCCAATTTAACACATTCTCTGTAACCCATGCAAGCAACATCAGCATATTCATAAGCTTCCAATTCTGGAGCCCCAACACATAGCCTGGTTATCTGAATCTTCCACTGCTTGCCTTACTTTGAAATAGGCACAACTTTGACAATTGTTTCCTTGGTAAGTATTCTGTTGCCCACATCAAAGTATTTCTTCCTTGCCAAGTTGTCAAAGTGTACTTGGGCTCTTGCTGAGGAGGATGCAGCCTTTGACTTGGTCCCTAAGACCTGTGCACTCTTTTCTTTCTCTCCCTCTTTCTCAGTCGCTGACTCTTTTGCCGCCTCTAGCAGTTTCCTTTGAACATCCAAGGAGGGCATTTTAACTTTTGTCTTTCCTTCTTTTGTCTTTCCAAGATCTCAAGATGCTCTTCTTTGAAATGATAATAGGTGTCCAGTGCAACACCCATTTCTTTGGCTTGTGATTTGTCGAATTTGAGTTGAGCAGCCTTGAGATAGTCAGTGTCCACTGAGGCTTTTCCTTTACCGTTTGTTGTTGTGGCTATCACAGCTTCAATCTCCTCTTCCTCGTCTTCTTTAGTTTGTTCTAAACTCAGATGTCTCCTTCTTCTTGGCATGTCCTCAGGATTGGATTCCTCCCCTTAGATGGTGCAGGGCTTGGAGATCCAGCCTGAGTAGGCTGAGCAGCTTCAGAAATTTTGGAGACACCTGCAACAATACCTGTTTGGGAAAGACCTGCTGCTTGCCCTGTTGAAGTTGATTTCTCCTTAGAGGGAGATAAAGATTTCTCCCCCTTAGACTTGGTCTTCGAGGCAGATATCTTCCCCCCCCCTCTAAAGGAGATGGCACAGAGCCTTCAACAACAGGTCTGCTTGAAGGAACGGATCCAACAGGCTGAGTAGCAGCAGTCTTGGCAGAAGGCTTGGAACCAACAAGGCTGTGCACTAAGAAATCCAAATTGTCCTTGACCTCTGCAAGTTGGGTAATATAGGTTTGAAAAGAATAAGAATGAGAAGTGGAAAGGGATGACAGCTAGGCAATATCTTCCCTGTCAGATGCTGTGAACACCAAAGTTTCAAGCTGTGCAAGATACAGTTCAAGAGAATCTTGCATATCATCAAGGTTTGAGGACACAGAATTGGACGGAGAGACCACTAAGGTATTCAGGGTGGCCAGAGTGGAAGGGAGACTGTTTGAGCACGTGTCAAGGAGAGCTGAAAGTTTTTGGGAAACAACTGACAGTGTGGTCACGGAGTCCTGTTGGGTAGAAAGAATTGATGATGGAGAGGAAGATAGTTGTTGCAGCTGTGTAGTGAGTGCAAGCAGCTGAGAAGAGTTATCAGCTTGGGGAGCAGGGGTTGGGAAAGAAGTTCTAAATGAATCAAGGAACCCCTAAAGCTGGGTAGACACAGAGTCTGAAATAATTGAAGGGAGGGAGGTCATAGAGTTTTTTAAAGAGCCAACTTTGTTGGGCAGCACAGACAGCTGATCCTTCAAAGATAGATCTTTGGGGGATGGAGGTGTATGGGTTGATTGTTTGGATTGGGTGGAGGGTGAGGAATGTGATGGTGATCGTGAGGATTGAGGAGTATGTGGATCAGTAGGTGAGGGTAGGGAGACTTTGGAAAGTAATTCCATAACTTGGGCATAAGTTAAATTGCCCAGCTTGGAAGGATCAAGGGGACCTTCAGCAGTGGTTGTATCTGCATCATGAGGTGAAATGGTAGGAGTTGGTGGTCTTTCAAATGCTGCTGGTATTATAGCACCTTCATCAAGACCTGGGGTTGTTCCTTCAGTAGTACCTTGGCCTTTAGGCACCTCTTCATGGAGAGAGGGGATATGCATTTCAACATCATCAGTAGTGAAAGCTGATGACAGAATGTGCACTTGGGGAGCAGCCTCACCAGAGGGATGTTCTATTCCCTCAAGTTCATCAGCTTGGGTTGATGGTCTTTAAACAGCTATTGGGTGTGGAACAGCTGCATCACTAGGAGCAGAAGTTTGAGGCTGATCTGCTGGATGGTCTATTCCAGCAGCTTGGCCACCTTGTGCAGACTCAGATTCTGTATGAGAAGTATGAGGTGGTGACTGTGTGGACTCAGTGTGGAGTGTAGAGGGCTCCTGTCTTTCAATTTCTTCAGCCTGTTGAGAGGCTTGGATAGTTGATGTGGTGGTCTCCATTTGTACAATTGGTTCCTGTGTGGAGGAACCAGAGGGTCTAGGCTGACTAAGGGTGGAGTCATGTTGGAGTGAAGCCTGCTCCAAGTTTGCTGCACTTTCTCCCAAAATAGGAGAAGTAAAAATAGCAGGGGTTGGTTCTTTGTCAACTGACTCCTGTTGGGAGGGGTTAGAAGGGCTAGTTTGGGAGGATGGTTTCTTTTTGGCTAAATATTTGCGTCTTTTATAGGATTTTAGGGATGAAGTGGAGGATGGATGTTGTGGAGAAGTGATGAGAGGTTCTAATTGGACTAGTGGAGAGACTGGGTCAGGAACAGGGAGGTCAGCCTGTTCCATGGTCTCAGGTAAGGGTTTCAATTTGAGCTCATTCAAGCGAATGGGTCAAACGATTTGACGACCAGAAGTCATAAATTTTATATAATCTTGAAATTTTTTTCAAAGAACAATTTTTTTAATACACCGTTTTATAAATTTTCAATTTAAATAAACTTATTTTCTATCTTATTTTTTTTACAATAAGTCCATTTAATTGTTCGGCCCGTTTGGCCCGTTGGGTCAAGATTGCCACCCCTAGTCTTAGGTGCCACAGACGCACCAGCCACAAAGGCTTCAGGTTCAACAGATGAACCAGGGGTGAGGAGTCTGCTCCCCCTCAGCCACTAACGCTGATGGGGCAGACTTAGCTGTTTTAGACTTCTTGCGGACAGGCTCAGCTTTAGTTTGTTTCAAGGCCCTCTTCACCAGTTTAGGCCTTGATTTGGATTTTCCCTGGGAGCAGTCACTGGATCCACCTTCTGAGTACAAGGTCCTTCCACTAAACCAAGTAACCTCCTGATAGGTGTTGACAGAGGAGGTTCACTTCCAAAGAACTGGGTTATAAAACATTCTATTCCCAATAACAGGGAATGAAGCAGTAGTCAATAGTGGTTGAGAGTTGTACAGATGCTCACCGCATATGTGTTTGAAGATAAATCTTAGGAACCTTAGATATCTGACAGCTGCTGGTCGTTGTTGTTGCTCCACTAGATCCCTTAGATTCAGGAAAATCCATCTTTCCATGTTCGTTGTAGTCTCATCTCTGGTAAGCTGATCAAAAGAACCAACTTTGCTGCTCAGGCTCAGCACGGCAGCACCACTGAGGAAGAAGAAGAAGAAGAAACAGTGGTTTAGGTATTTATAGGATTTAAATGTGAGTGAGTAGGAGAGAGAAAGATTTGGGCGGTTGATTTGAAATGTTCTTTAACGGAAAACGAAACGGTTTGCCGTGTCAGAACGGTTGTCAGACCATTTGACCTTTTTAACTACTAACACACGTTAACAAACATTATCCGTAGGTAATTAAGTTAAATAAATATGTAATTTAAGTAACTTAAACGTGAAGAAAGATAATTAAAATAGATGTTCCAAGCTGTTGGTCAAACCTGTGATGAACAGGTTTCATCACACACTGATCACTCTTCAAGCTGTTCATGTAACCTGTGCAGCTAGATTAGAACAGGTTTCCTTGTGAAGCATGTTCAATAGCTGAACAGGTTTCAAGGCAATGCCTTGTATGACAGATTAAGAGAATGAGTAGGTTGGAAGTTTGTACAACAGAACAGGTTTGAGACTAAAACATATTTTGTCAAGCCTGTTATATGTACAAGCTGTCCATGCTTTCAGAAACTGGCTAAGTACAGGACAAGTAAAACCTGTCCTGTCCAAGCTGTTCTGTGAAGTTTGGACAAATTTGAACAAGTGATCTTTAGAGCATCAATGAGACTTAGTCACCTTTATTTAACATACCCAGCTTGCTTACAAGGTAATTAAACATGTTTTCATCAAGAGGTTTGGTGAAAATGTCTGCAAGCTGTTCTTCTGTGGAAATAAAACTTACCTCCACATTACCTTTTTGGATGTGATCTCTGATAAAGTGATGTCTGACTTCTATATGCTTTGTTCTGGAGTGGAATACTGGATTATTGGAAATAGCTATGGCACTTGTATTATCACATAGAATAGGAGTTTTCCTATATACAAGACCATAATCCTCAAGCTGATGCCGCATCCATAGAATCTGCCCACAGCAGCTTTCAGCAGCAATGTACTCAGCTTCAGCAGTAGAAGTAGAAACTGAATTCTGGTTCTTGCTACACCAACTGATAAACTTACCACTAAGGAGTTGACATTCACCTGTTGTGCTTTTCCTGTCTAGCCTGCAGCCTGCAAAATCAGAATCTGAATAACTAATTAGTTCAAGGCTGGAGTCTTTGGTGTACCCTTTAGGTATCTAAAGATTATTTGTACAACAGCTAGATGTGATTCCTTAGGGTCGGCTTGAAACCTAGCACATAAATAGGTAGCAAACATAATATCTGGTTTACTAGCAGTTAAATATCACAAGCTCCCAATCATGCCTCTGTAAGCTGTTACTGAAACAACTATGCCACAGACATCAGCATCCAAAGTGTACTTTCTTTGATTAAAGTGTACTTTCTTTGATTAATAAAAATTCCATTTGAGGTTTGTTTAACCTGTAATCGTAGAAAGAAAGTAAGTTCACCCATCATGCTCATTTCATATTTGGATTTCATGAGCAGTGAAAAGTTCTTGCATAACTGTTCAGTAATAGAACAAAATATTATACCATCCACATATATTTTAACAAGCATAATATAAGTTTTCACCTTCTTTATGAACAATGTGGTATCCACTTTACCTCTGGAATAACCATTGCTCATAAGGAAATCAGTAAGAATGTCATGCCAGGCTCTAGGGGCTTGTTTTAGACCATAGAGAGCTTTGTCCAACTTATAGACAAAACCTGGATGTAGTTCACTTTCAAAACCTGGAGGCTGCATGACATACACTTCTTCCTGCAGTTTACCATTCAAAAATGCAGTCTTGACATCCATTTGAAATACCTTCATGCTCTTGTGGGAAACCTACGCTAGAAACAAATGAATTGCTTCTAACTTGGCCACTGGAGCAAATGTTTCATCATAGTCTATGTCTTCTTCTTACCAATAGCCTTGAGTAACCAGTCTTGCCTTACTTCTAATGACATGACCTTGCTCATCCATTTTGATTCTGAAAACCCATTTGGTGCCAAATATAGTTTTACCTTTAGGAACAGGGACCAGCTTCCATACTTTGTTTCTCTCAAACTGATTGAGCTCTTCTTGCATGGCAGTGATCCAATTGGCATCTTTAAGTGCATCATCTACTCCCTTAGGCTCAGGGACACAAAGCTAGAAAACATCAATAATTTTCCTAAGCTGTCCCATCTTGTTTGTACCCATTTGTTGATGTCACCAAATATTTGATCATTGGGGTGACACCTGATCCACTTAGGATCATGTTTCAATGAAGATTCTTCTGTATCATTTTCAGTTTCATCAGGTCTTGCAAAACAGCTTTCAAGATTTTTAGACACACTGTTATCACAGCAGATTTACTTTCAACATGAGACTTACCCCTGTTGAAAGCAGGCTGCTTTCCTTTTGAAAACGTTTTCTCAAAATGTTCAGTATCAAAAGGGTTAACAAGTTTCTTCCCATCAGCTTAGATCCAGAACCTGTCTTGTTGACAGGTTTAGTGTCCAAACCTGCAGGTTGAACTTGTTTTCCTTTCTTTTGTTTGTGTGAACCAGCTATGCACTTAGCAGTCTGATTTGATGGAGAAAACATTCTATCATCAGTCTTTAAAGCTTTTTCACACAAACTGTCAGTGTTTTGAGGCCCGACAAACCTGTTTGTTGAGATCAACTTTCAATTTACTCTTTGAATAAAGTTACTTGGAAGCTCACCAAGAGTGGATAAGTCTTTTTCAGATTATTTATCTCAACAATTGAAGTTGTTGTATCAAGATACCCTCTAAGATAGGCTTCGATTTGAGCAGGGATCTGCTAACTGATACAATGGTTAACTTTTTGTGCTGATTGGCACCAAGAGTCAACAATCTTTTGAAGCTTGGCATGCTTTGAGTCTGTTTCTCTCTTTTCTTCTAATAAAATGGTGTTGATGTGTTTTACTTCATCAAGCTCAGTTTTCAACTTATGAAAACTGTCCAGTTCATTAGATTTTGTTTCAAGATCTATTTTTAACTTAGAGATCTTAGACATCAAAGCATCATGCTTCTCAACAGTAGCTTTTAATTCAACAAGTAAATATTCAAACATTTTAACTTTTTCATCAGAACTGTAATCCATAAAATTTTGTACATTATACATCAAAGTTGGGTTCTAGTTCTCCAAGCTGCTGAGAGCTTCAGCTTCAGCTAAGTCCTATTTGAAGGTGCTTGTTGAGGGGACATCAGTGTTGGCCATCAGACAATTGTTGTCTTCTTCATCAGATGATAAATCAGGCTCCTCCCAGTCACAAGTCTCAGCCATGAGTCCCTTCTACTTGTTGGAAGCCACTGAGTCTTCCAACTATCTCAGCTAAGCAATGGCCATTAGGTACTTAACCCTGTAGCCATCGTCTTTATTTGTCTTGTATGGTTTGGATGAGGAGCCAACAACTTTAGACACAGAGTCAGCAGCTATATAGCCTGTTTTGCGACATTTAAAGCACTCAGCCTTAGTTTTGTCAAATGCTTTCTTTTTTATGGCACCTGACATCTTTTACAGCATTTTTCCACCAAACCTCTTCTTATTGAATTTTCTAACAAGCATAGCAAAGATTTGCTCATCATCAAATTCAGTAAGGTCTTGACAGTCATCTTCCTCTAATAATTCATCCATTTCATCACCAGCCTATAGATCAGCTTGTGTGAACACATCACACACCTGACCAGCAGGTTGTCTCACGATGGCCAATAAGGTAGCACCTCTTTTGGACATCTATAAGGCATTTCTTTTCTGTTTCCTTGACTGTTCATCATTCAACAAGGATCCATAGAGATTCACAAGATCCATCCCTCTGATGGTGCCTGAGTTTCTGAGGATAGTAGAGAAGTAATTCCATTCCTCAGCCAGAATGTCCAAAAATTTGTTTACCATTGTTAAGCTGTCTTTAGTGATCCCAATAGCTTTGAGATCATTTATCATGGCAGTAAACCTGGTGTAGGTTTCAGTGAGTGAATCCTTTGGCTTTGCAAAGAATAGATCTTACTGTCTAACAAGATTGTTGATCCTGTTATGCAGTGTGATAGTGGGACCATCATAAACAGTACACAAAGTATCCCACATCTCCTTTGCAGTTTTCATTTTCTGAAACTGTTTGAATACATCATCAGGAAGAGAAAAACCAAGGTTGTTCCCAGCCTTTGCATCAAGAGCAACTAGCCTTTTGTCTTCTTCAGACCATTGAGCTTTTGCCTTCTCAGTTGTCCTGACTTCAGGAACAGCTCCTTGAGCAGCAGGAGTTATAATAGTAACAGAGGTTGGCACATAGGGACCTTCCATTACTATCTCTGGTAGTTGTACATCCAGATTCTCCAAGTAGAGCATCATTCTGCACTTCCATCTAGAGAAGTTCTGATGATTGAATTCGGGAGGCTTTGCCATTGAGCCATTGTCATAGTAAGAGGAAGAGCTGGCAGCACTGTTGTCCATGATGGGAAATAGGGAGTAATGAGAGATCTAGAGTTAACACACACTCTAAACTGCTCTGATACCAGTTGTAGGTCCCAAAAGGTTCCCCTAGTACGCTATTCTAAGCTGTAGAGGGGGGGGGGGTGAATACAGTTATTTTTCAACACACTTTCTCAATGTTTGTATGTATGTTATCAACAAGTGTTATTTACAAACAAGCCTGAATTGCGGAATGGTTCAAGCTGAGATGACAAAAACAACAGAGACTACTAATCTAAGACTCACTTAGACATGTGACCAGAGCAGCCACTGTCCAAGTACCAAACCTAGCTTGGTTGTTTAAACTGTAAAGCAACGAAAGGAAACATTAGTCCTTAGGGGAACTCATCACAGGGATGGGTTCTCCATCTTCATCAACATTTGTTGATGGACCACTTTGATCAACACTAATAAATTCTATTTGAATTGTATCTACTAAGATACTTTCCTCAATGACATTGTTACTTTCTAACACTTCTTGATTTTGCAGTATTGGAATTTGAAGTGTCATGGGCCTTATGTCCTCAATTTTAGGACAATATTTGGCCATGTGAGTTTTCTTTCTACATCTGTAACATTTTCTATTTTTATATTTTTTGAAAGAAGAACTCTCAGAAACACATTCTAAATTTTCTCTGTTGGTCTTATCAACAGGTTTTGCAAGATTGGACTTGTTTTAGACAGACCAACAAATTTTATAGGAAGTTCATCTATAACAACTTTGCTTGTATCTTATTTCCTCTTTTTAGGAGGACAGAGATAAAAGATAGGAAATTTAACTATCTTATATCCTTCCAAAGGTTTGGAAAACTTAATTTCAATTTTGTCAGATTGAGCAATGGCTTTGCCTTTTTCTTTATCGAGTTTTGATGACTTTTGCAGACTTGTGATAGCATCGTCATCTTGTTTGGTTTTAACAAAATATTTTGTTTCATTTATTACCAGTTTTCCACTATGAATTAAAAACTTATTTGAAACCATAGCAGTTTTACTTCCAACATGAGACTTACCCTTGTTTGTTGTAGGCTGTTTTCCTTTTGAAAATTTCTTTTCAAAGAATTCATCATTAAATGGAGGAACATTTTTCTTACCATTTGTCTTGGTCCATTAACCTGTCTTATTGACAGGTTTAGAATCCAATACTACATGTTTAACACCTTTTCCATTAAGTTGTTCATGTGAGGTTGTTGGGCACTCTGTAGTGTAGTTTGATGGAGAACACATTCTATCACTAGACTTTACAACCTTCTCACATGAACTGTCAGTATTTTGAGGCCTGACAAACCTGTTTATTGAAATCAACTTCCATTTACATTTTGAATAAATGTATTTGGAAGTTCACCAAGAGTAGATTTTTAGTTCATGATCAGTTTTGAATTTTACAATTTCAGAATTTAAAGCATCTTGCTTCTCAATAGCAGCTTTTAAATCCACAAACAAGTAATCAAACATTTTATCTTTTTCTTCATAACTGTAATCTATAAAGTTTTGTACCTTGTACATCATTGTAGGATTCCAATTTTCCAAAGAGCTAAGAGCTTTAGCTTCTGCAAGATCTTGTTTGAAGTTACTTGTAGAAGGAACATCAGTGTTGGCCACCAAGCAGTTGTTGTCTTCCTCATTAGAGGATGACTCAGAGTCTTCCCGATCACAGGTTTCAGCCATCAGTCCCTTTTGTTTATTAGAAGCCACATAGTCTTCAAACTTTTTATGCTTAGCCATGGCTATAAGATACTTAACCCTATAGCCATCCTCTCTGTTTGTCTTGTGAAGTTTGGATGATGAGCCAACAGCTTTGGACACATAGTTTGCAGCTATATGACCAGTCATTCAATATTTAAAGCACTCATCCTTAGATTAAATTCTTTCTTTTTTATAGCACTTGATTTTCTCTGTGACTGTTGGTACACCCAATGTGACGATAGCAGTCTAGATATAAAATAGATAGTCATTTATAACAGATGAGGCTTTATTAATACAAGTTATGTCTGTTAATTCATAATTATGTATGATGTCTACATTTGCATGTTTGATTTCTAGACCATCATGATAAGTTCTAGAGTATCATGTTAAGTTCTAGTGTATCACGTTAAGTTCTAGACTGTGATGATAAGTTCTAGAGGATCAAGATAAGTTCTAGACTATGAAGATAAGTTCTAAGGCTAAGGTTCGAACTTAACCATACCCAGACGAACTTAGTGAAGCTAAGTTCGTAGAGTATTGGGCATGTTCGTGGGCTTGAGCCTAAATGAACTTAATTGGTTTAGTTCAAACTTAATTAGTATAATTAGGACTTAATTCGTTTTATTTGATAATATTTGACAATTACGAGTTTCAGAGCTTTGCAAGTGCACGTGCGAGCTAGAAACCGATCAGAGAGTATCTGTTGGAGCAATACACTTTGTGGGGTCGTTTAGTACATTGGCTATCATTGTGTTCGGCTCCGATTTCCGTGCGTGATCGATCCGTTAAGCGTCTAACGAGGATTCCGCACTCGTTGGACGGCGTCGCGTCAAGATCAGATCCGTAGACGTGGTGACCTGACAAGTGGTGTCAGAGCCATCGTGATTGTTCTTCGTGTTCATCGCGTTTGGTAAACATTCATAAAGTTTCTTAACGTTTTTACCCGATAAGTCACGCGTTTTCGAAGTTTTCAGAGTTCTACAAGGAAGGTTACGAGAAAAAGTTCATATTAGTTCATTTTTTTTGGTCGAAATCAGTGTTTTTAATCCTAAAAACATTGGTTTAATCTGAAATCTTGAAAAAATCAAATATTTGGCCGTTTTTCGAACTTGCGGCGCTCGAATATAAGGGGTGTATTAGGGTTCTTCGAACTTATCAGAATACGCTCCTCTCGGACTTGATTTTAGATTTCGAATTTACTTTGGTTCGAACTTGTCAGAGAATTCGAAGTTATTTGGGATTCGATTTTGCTAAACCTCGAACCTAGTTGGAGTTCGAATTTGCTTTGGTTCGAACTTGTCAGAAGTTCTTAGGATTTTTCAAACTTGTTTTTGTTCGAACTTGTCAGAAAGATTAGGGTTTCTCTAACTTGCAGGCTTTCGAATTTGTTGTATTCGAACTTAAGACACAAACGAATTTAAGTTACAAAACAAATTTAACATTAAAATTATTCGAACTTGATTAAGTTACAAGGAGGACATCCAGCAGTCTGATTCAATTCCTTTGTTGGTGGAAATGTCTGAGGAGCAAACCACTCTGGAGTTTGCAGCTCAAATGGCTAACGTGGAATCAGATTGCAAAATTGTAACTCTGAAGTTTTCTACGTTTCATGATTTATGCGTTTTATGTGCTACATTAAATGATAGATTAAATCCAGTGCTAGAAACTCATACAACCATGACAGCTCAAATCCAATAATTAAAATCTGACAACACTAGTCTTCTAGATATTAAGGAAGATTTAAGGGCCAAGATGAAAGCTGATGCTTAGGACGTGATAGTTCTAAAAGATAAGTTGAGTGAACAATGTGTCAGGTTAGGACTAATGTATGAGCATGTAGAATCATTGACAAAGAAATCACCCTTAAGGATGCAGAACTAGCTGAAGCTAGAGTTAAGGTTGCAGAGGCCAATAGCAAACTTGAAAAGTTTAGGAACTCATCCCTAAATCTAGGCAACATCTTAGTTGCTCAGAGACAGTCTAAGAAACCAGTGGGCCTAGGTTATCAGGAAAGTCTTCCACTGTTCAAGAATAACTATGTGCCTCAACCACAGTATAAGACGGCAGAAACGGTTGAATCAGAGGTAGCAACTGTAACTGGAACTGAAAAGGTAACAACAACTAAGGTGTCAACCACAACCCCTAAGATTAAGAAAGTTAAGTTTGTGCAGTCTACTAGTGACACCAAACTAGAAGAAGCAAAAACTGTAAGTGATAATCAACAAGAGGTTGTAAACACTATAGTTGAACCAAAAGAACATGACACTAATGAGACACCTAAGTCAAAGGGTACATATGAAAAGCCAATTGATAAAATCTCTTTCTTCAGATGTCATGAGAAAGGTCACATTGCGTCTAGTTGTCCTTATAAGAAAGTAGAGTCTACATTGATAGTAGGGAAACAAGACCAACCAGCCTTAAAGTCAGTACCTAATATTGCAAGTACAAGTAGTTCTCAAAATACTGAGAAGAACTTGAATGCAACATCACGTGAAGGTGCTAAACAAATTCCGGTGTCGGTCAGACAAAACGAAGGACTTAGGAATAATTCACCGAATAGATTCCCTAGTCAATCAAGGTCTGGCCCCCAATCCATCATTAGGAATAATACACCTAAGAGGAGTCACACTCTAGTTAGGTCTAATTCTCCTAATAGACATAAGACACCAGGTAGAGCCCAGAATTATCAAACTGAGATGTACTATAACAGAAAATATTCAAAGGCTGAACCGCAAAGACTAACCCAAAGGTCGAGAGTGGATGTTAATCACTCAACTCCACAATAGGTTCTCGATCAAAAAGCGAACTTACCTGAAAGGAGAGATGAGTATTTGAAAGAGTTCAAGTTTGTGGATGAGAATGGTATTACCAAGTCAGTCATGGCTTGGGTTCCCCGTGATATCTAACTTGTCTTGTTTAGTATGCAGGGGTTAGCTATAGGTCCAAACAACAAATGGTTTGAGGACAGTGGTGGCTCTTGACACAGGACAGGGGTATAAAGGGCGAAACAGCAGGCATGCTGATTGGGTCCTTAGACCAAGTTGAGTACTCTTACGGGAAAAGGGTAAAGTGTGGTAAATGATATAACAATGTTGGTAAAAAACAACAATGTGAATCTTTTCACAAAAGCATTTGATAGATCACGCTTTGAGTTGTTAGTCCAACTAAATGGAATGCGTAATCCGGAGTAACCTAAACTCAGTAGATTTTTCTTTCCTTTTAAAGTATTAAGTTATTAGTTTATTTTATTAGTTTACTTTACTTAAAAGTGAAAAACAAAAGAAAAAAGAGAGAAAACCATAAAAATCTCAAAAAATAGAGAATATTGGAAAATGAGAGAAATCTTAGATTCATAGGTTCAAAGTGACGAGATTTAACACAGTCTAACAAACTCTAAGTGTTAAACTTTGACACATAATGCACTAAAACTCTAAGTGATATACATGTTCTTGTCTGATATGTTGGTAGGCATAATACATGAAGAAATTCCATAAAGCTAATAAAATAATCAAGAAAATGTCATATGTGTAACTAACTTAGATGTATGACTAAAAGGTCTTAATTTCTATGTTAGAGACATACAGACAATGACTATGAATGAGGTATGCAAATTTATCTGGGGGATGTATAGCTTCAACAAAATACATCTTAAACAAAGAAAGAATAAGTTTTGTAAAGATAAGGAAGTCAAAACAAGTCGCTTTGTTGTACGTGAGTACAGGCCTGTCACCGCTGTTTTGACTTAAACTGGTAAGATAAGTCGCTTTGTTGTACGTTAGTACAGACCTGTCACCGCTGTCTTGCTAACATGAGAATGACTCTAAGACAAACTAAGACACTTTGTAGTATCTAAATACTGACATGTGTCCAACGTTTGCCTTTCAAAGATAATTTGCAAATACCAAAAAGTCATAATCATTGTGTGTCTGCCTTGATCATAGAAGTATGTCTAATGGGACACGTAAGATAGTTTCTTGATAAATAAAGAGGCCAAAGGAAATTCCTAAGTGTTGAATGTTTAAATGGAAAAACATATCGACAATCGACTTGGAGTGTATGTTACGCTAAACAACCAAAGGAATAAAAATTCCTAAGTGTGAAAGTGCATTACTGAAATTGCGTTTGTCACCGCTATCTGATTGAACCGTCTTTGAGTCTCTCGCAAAAATATTCAGTTAGTGTGTTTTTATTTTTAATTTAATTTAATTCAATTTAATTTAAATTTAAATTTTATTTTTACTTAACGTTATCTTAGTTTAGATTATTTTATTTCTAAATTAATAAAAACGAGGTCAAAGTTAGTAGAATGCATTTTTAGTTGGAGAAACAAAATTGTGTGATAATTAGTTGCTTAGTGAGAATGTCTCGCAAAGTTAAAAAAGTTCCGTCAAATGAAAAAGTTGAAAAAGTTGGATTTTGTTCAAAAATTTTCAATTAAGTTCGAACTAGGATTAAGTTCGAAGTCACAATCGAACTTAGTTATGTTCGAACTTAATCAAATAAGTTCGAGACACAGTATGAGTATAAATAGGACAACAGTGTTCATTTAATGCACCTACACTCGAACTTATTCCTCACGAACATATTTGGCGATCTCGAACTTACCTTCGAACTTGTCGTTACTTCGAATTAGTGCCCCATTCCTCGAATCTTTCCACAGTTTCTCGAACATACACACAGACTTAGTCGTTTTTCATCAACAATCAACTAAGTAAGTGGATTTTAGGACTTTTAGTGGTTAAAATCGAAAATTTTAAGTTTAAAATATCCAAAGACTAGGTGGTCTAAATCACAAAATTTTAGGTTATGAAACTTACAATTAACCCTCAATGAACTTCATTAGAACCTATTAGGACTAGATTCATTAGAAATTTAAGTCTAAAAAGGGTTTAAATCATGAAATTGACGTTTAAAATGCCGACTTCGAACTTGTTCTACAAGTCTCGAACTTGTCAGGTCTACGAACTTGTTTAAAATAGGGAAAATGGCATCAAATAGCTCTGAACTTTCGACTTTGTACACTATTATGTAGTGAACATTTTTTTGTGCACATTTGGTAGTCAAAGTTTCAAAATTGTTCTAATTTGGTAGTTGGCGTACCTTTTAACTGGTTGCTTCCGGTTTCGATGCCTACGTGGACAATTTTTAAAGACGTGGCTACCCGTTTTTATATTATACCCAGTTTTTCTACGTGCAAACCCGTTTTTTTAAATCACACGGGTTTATAACCGGGTTTTTTAAAAAACGACGTTATAAACCCGGGTGATTTCTTAATTTCATACGGCGTTATAAACCCGAGTGATTTGAAAACGGGTTGCCACGTAGATAAAACTGGGTATAATATAAAAAACGGTAGCTACGTCATCAAAAATAGTCCTTGTAGACATCAAAACCGGAAGCAACCAGTTAAAAGGTACGCCAACTACCAAATTGGAACAATTTTGAAACTTTGACTACCAAATGTGCACAAAAAAAGTTCACTACATAAATGTGTACAAAGTCGAAAGTTCAGAGCTATTTGATGTCATTTTCCCTTTAAAATATCCATAAGTTCGAAGTCAGACATGTTCGAATGGATTTCTCAAATTTAAATAAGTTCGAAGGTCATCAGACTGTTCGAACTTAAGTAAGTTCGAAGACACTGTTTATTTGAATTTAAGTAAGTTCGAAAGTGATTTAGTTCGTTCAAACTTAATCATGTTCGAATAACTTCAAATTTTTCCAAACTTGATTTTTAACATTTTAAATGTTTGTCTGTTTGCTGAAATGGCTGATCGTGCGTTTTATAACAAGCATAATATGATTATGTCGATCAACCTTCAAGCGGTTGAGGCGCAGCCTTATCGTCAAATGCTGGAGTTTCTAGCTCAGTTTAGAGTTGCATACGCATTGACTCACAATCCTATGATCATTCTACCATATGTCCGCCAGTTCTGGAAATCATTGCATGTGGACACTTCAACAGTTCCTCCACTTCTAATGGCTACAGTTGGTAAGCGGCATATTCTGCAAATGGGCTACACTTCAGTCTAGGCGCAACCGATCTCGTTTTCAGTCTAGGCGCAACCGATGTCGTTTTCAGCTGATCATCTACGGACTATTCTGCAAATGGGCACCATTGGCCAGGAAGATGGCCCCATTGATTTTCCGGCACCCATCAGGCAAGCGGGCTTTCTGAGGATGGAATATGCTCAGGCTATCACAAAAACGTCCTATGTAAAGAGTGGAGTTATAGGCCAATGTAGATACCTAATGCACGTTATGATGGTATGTTTTGCACTGAAGAAGGCCGGTTTTGACACGATGATCTCCAAGCTGCAGTCAGGGATGATATCGTCGGTATACAACAAGCCTTTCAACTTTTCAGGGTTTTTCTTTGGGGAATTCGTTCATCAAATCACCGCTCCAGCACGCGAACGATTTTTGATGTACCCACGATTTATAATGATGATCATAAGGCACTTCGTGCCAGATCTACCAATGGTGCCAAAACAAGTTGCAGTAGCAGCTATAGATAAAAGGATTTTTACAGACTGCCAATCCCACAATGCAAGAAGGGTAGAGCAGGTGAGGCCCCAAGTGGCTCCTTTATTCGGAGCTGTCATTGATCCAGATTTTGTAGCCCTAGAAGGAGAGGAATGGATAATTGATGAACCTCAAGAACAACCACTGGCTCAGCAAGCTCCGGTTGCTCAGGCAGTCCCTCTTACACCTACAACGACAGCGGCAGCTGGGGCTTCTACATCGAGAACCCAGGCTGACCGGAGACTACATACATTGGAAGAAATTTTTGCGCAGGGCGCAGCAGCTCAGGAAAACATCTCTGCAGAGCTGATTAATGATCTCATGGAACCGCCTTCGGAGATGGATGATATTTTCAGAGATATTGACGACTATCAGCCTCCAACAACATTGCCTGAAGGAACAGAAGGTCATGTAGAGTCTGCATCCGAATCAGACTCTGAAGAACTATTCAGGGAAGCAGCCAATCCCACAACAACTTTTGAGACTCATGGCACTCGGCTAGTTGTGCGCCGACAGAAAATGACCCGTCCTATTCACAGACTTCAAGATGAAAATGAAGACGATGAAGACTTTGTTTTGGAAAAAGAAGCCTTTGAGACTAAGCAACAAAGAGCCAAGCACCAACGGCTAGCGCAAGAAGCTCGATCCACCTCAACCGCCACTCCATCCGCCACAACCACTGCTCCATCCACATCAACAGCCGCTCCATCAACTTCAACCACAGCTGCCACTATTACATCAACATCCACTCCATCAGACGACCAAAGCTTCTCACAGTTGAAAGCTAAGGTCGATTTGCAAACAGTCCAACTCTTTCAGCTACCGACACCAGAACAGATAACTACACTACGTGGCCTCCTGGAGCAGATTTTGAAAGATCGTGCTGCTCAGGGGGAGAGTAGTTATAGAGATTATCAATTGAGAGGAAGTAGGAGAGATGATGAAGGAAGTGACCCCGACGCCCAACAGAAAGGAAGTGTGCTCGCAGATCTTAGAAAACAGACTGCTCAGCAAGCTACATTACAGGGGGAGTTAGGTTCGCCTTCTAGAGCTGAGAAAGATAAAGGCAAGGCTCCCGAATCTAAAGAATCTATTCAAGACGATATGATTGGAGCCTTGGCTGATTTTAAAGAAGATGTAATGTTTGACTTTGAAGAAGATTTGGATCTGGAAGGACTTGAAGAAGAAGAGTTTGTGCCAGAAGAAGTTCAAGACTGGAAGTCAGATTATGAAGTATTAATGGATGAAGAAGACGAAGCAGATGAGATTGTTATACAGAAGCAACCGGTTACTGAGCAATATGTAAATATAGACCAGAATCCGATAGATCTAGATGTGCTAAAGTGTACACTTAATGATGAATCGGATGATGATGTATCTTAAAACCAGATAGGGAGCAGACCAAAGAAGAAAAGAGAAATCTCTGGTTCAAGAAAGAAGTGAAAAAGACATAATTGGCAATGAAAGAGTAAATAAGGTTGCCAAGTCCAGGAAAGCTATCAGGAGGTATTCTTAGCTGGTTCTTTGACAGGAAATTGCAGCTTTTTGTTCTTAAAAGAAGAGATGGGCTTCAGTATTTAAGGAGAAAATTTAAAGTCTTTAATACATTGCCAAAATGTGAAGTCAAGGAGTTGGCATGGAAAAATTTGATCAAACTAGGAGACGACCAATATGCTGAAGTGATAGCAAAAATTATCAGAAAAGAAGGTCGGTCTGGGAGGTTCGATAGAATTAAGCCAAGATCAGGAAAAAGAGTTATGGATGAATCAAGAATAGATCCATTAACTGGGAAGCTGTGGATGAAGATGTTCTACAAACCAGTCAGATGTCTAAAGAAAGTTCCTTTAAAGCCAATGCCACAAAATGTTTTGAGTAATATGAAGTGGTGGTATGCCGATAACGAGACAGACGAGGCAGTAATGGAAGATCATGATGAAAAGACAATTTTGAAAGTATATGATCCCTTGCATCTCATAAACCTATCTCGGGTTAACCTGCCGAAGCTTCATGATCAGCCAATTTTCTATCATGAAGGCTGGAAATCTGAAGGCAGGAAATATCAGAGAGTTGTAAAGGTTTGTGTTGAGCAGGGACTTCATGCAGGTAGTGTTTTGAATAAGCCTACTTCTGTAGACTAATAAATATCTTACTGGAAGCTTTCGTCAGGGGGGAGTCTGTTGGTACACCTTGTGTGACGATAACAGTCTAGATATGTAATAGATAGCCATTTATAATAGATGAGGCTTTAGTAATACAAGTTTTGTGTGTTAGTTCATAATTATGTATGATGTCTACATTTGCATGTTTGAGTTCTAGACCATCATGATAAGTTCTAGAGTATCAAGTTAAGTTCCAGACTATCAAGTTAAGTTCCAGACTGTGATGATAAGTTCTAGAAGATCAAGATAGGTTCTAGACTATGAAGATAAGTTCTGAGGCTAAGGTTTGAACTTAACCCTACCCAGACGAACTTAGTGAAGCTAAGTTCCTAGGGTATTGGGCATGATCGTGGGCTTGGGCCTAAATGAACTTAATTGGTTTAGTTCGAACTTAATTGATATAATTAGGACTTAATCCGTTTTATTTGATAATCTTTGACAATTACGAGTTTTTGAGCTTTGCAAGTGCACGTGCGAGCTAGAAAATGATCAGAGAGTATTTCTTGGAGCAGTACACTATGTGGGGTTGTTTAGTACATCGGCTATCATTCTGTTCGGCTCCGGTTTCCGTGCATGATCGATCCATTAAGCGGCTAACAAGGATTCCACACTCGTTGGACGACGTCGCATCAAGACCAGATCCGTAGACGTCGTGACCTTACAGTGACATTTTATTTCCAAACTTTTTCTTGTTAAACTTTCTGACAAGCATGTCAATCATTTTCTCAGCATCAAGTGCACCAAGATCTTCACATTCCACATCTTCCTCTGAGGTCACCTCCAAGTCATCATCAACTTGAGAATCAGCTTGTGTGAACACATCACACACCTGAATTACAGGTTGCCTCATATTAGCCACTAAGGCAGAACCTCTCTTAGACATTTCCAAGGCATTTCTCTTCTACAACCTTGATTTGTTTATCATTTAGCAAGGACCCATAGAGGTTTACTAGATCCATGCTTCTGATAGTGCCTGAATTTCTGAGAATAGTTGAAAAATAGTTACATTCCGCAGGCAGGATGTCTAAGAACTTGTTCACCATGGCTAAATTGTCCTTAGTGATTCCAACAACTTTGAGATCATTTATTAGAGCAGTAAACCTGGTGTAGGTTTCAGTGAGACTCTCCTTAGGTTTAGAAAAGAACAATTCATATTGTCTAACAAGGTTGTTAATCCTATTATCCAATGTGATAGTGGGACCATCATAGACAGTACATAGAGTATTCCACATTTCTTTGACAGTCTTCATCTTCTCAACCTGTTTGAACACATCATTTGGAAGAGAGATGACAAGGTTGTTCCTGACTTTTGCAACAAGGGCCATCAGTCTTTTATCATCATCTGTCCATTGAGATTTTGCTTTTTCAATGGTCCTGACTTCAGGAACAACACCTTCAGCAGATGGAGTAATGGTAGTAACAGAAGTAGGTACATAAGGACCTTCATCACTCTTTCTGGAAGTTGAACATCCAGATTTTCAAGGTACAACATCATTCTGCATTTCCAGCCTGAGTAGTTTTGATGGTCGAACTTTGGAGGTTTGGCCATAGAGTCATTGTCATAGTAGGAAGAGGAGTTTGAAGCACTGTTGTCCATGGTGGAAACTGGGAAGTTATGATAGATCTAGAGATGACACACACTCTAAACTGCTCTGATACCAATTGTAGGTCCCAAAAGGTTTTTCAAGTATGTATAGAAGGGCTGTAGAGGGGGGGGGGGTGTATACAGCTAATTCTTTATCACACATTTTTTTCTCAATGTTTGTATGTATATATTAACACTGGTTAATTTACAAACAAGTTTGGTTTGCGAAATGATCCAAACTGAGGATATAGAATTGAAACAACAAACTTTAAACTAATCTAAGACTCACTTAGACTAGTTACAATGAATTTACTCAAAAAGGCTCACTCACTGTTTACACAAGACACAGACATATCAGCTTTGAGGTTAAATAGCTTAGACAAACTCAACTATTTTACTCTAAGTTGAGAACAGAAATTGCATGCATGAAAACACACTTTGCTTTGCAATACACGTTCTTTGCTTGTGGATGTCTCTCTTGATTTTCTTTAATTCCTTGGAA
The DNA here is from genome assembly GCA_020465985.1 of Centrapalus pauciflorus. Taxonomy (NCBI): domain Eukaryota; kingdom Viridiplantae; phylum Streptophyta; class Magnoliopsida; order Asterales; family Asteraceae; genus Centrapalus; species Centrapalus pauciflorus. The sequence goes on from JAANYP010003169.1 coordinate 159,135, forward strand.
GCTTTTCTTTTATGCTCACACAAAGAATCTCAATGAAGCTTCTGCATTGGTTTTAGAGAAAGTTGGAATGTCTTTCAAAAAGGCAAGCTTACTTTTCTGCATAAGTCTGACAAACCAGGCTTTGTCCACTTGCTGCAGAATCTTTGTCTTTTCCTTTTTGTCTCTGTCGTTCACAACTTTACCTTAAAGAGGAATGTCCACTTTAGACCTTTACTCTTCATTATAATGCTATTTTGATATAAGAGATGGTCTGTCACCCATTTCAGATTTCCTCTTTGTCTTCATGCTTCAGAACAGCCTTGGCAGAACTGGCAGTTTCTGATTTTCCACTTTTGTCTTGAGTTGTAGACTGATCAATACGTTCAAGACTTTGCATGAGGGTATGGAAACAAATTCCATAAAGTGTAGAACCTGTTCACAAAGAACAGGTACTGTTCCCAAGGAACTAAACACTTACTTGAGTCAAAACTGTTCAATGACATGAACTGTTAGACAGTTTTTGTCAAGCCTGTCCAACAGTTATGGACAGCTTTGACAATCTGCCAAGTTACAACGAATATAACAGTGTAAACAGACTTAGACTGATTTTGAAAATCACTTATCAGGTTTCAATAAGGCATTAAAAAGCCATAAATTCTCCCCGTAAGTGTATCAATCAGGTATGATTAGAAATCCCCCCCTATGATATAGACATATTTGTTTGAGGCCTTTTTGTGCCTAACATTCCCTTTTATTCAAGTTGAAACAAGGGCATCCAAACACATGGAAGAAGCAATTATGTTTGGTTTCCTTCCTATTAGAAGTTCATATGGAGTCTTATTGAACCTTGTTACAATCAATGGTCTATTTTGGGCGAAATAACCAGCGTTGACAGCTTCTGCCAAAATGAAGGTGAAAGACTTGAGGCACACAACATTGTTCTAGCAGCTTTTATGAGGGATCTATTCCTTATCTAAGCAACTTCATTTTGATGGGGAGTCCTTGCAATTGAAAAGTTCATAGATATCCCTCTCTATTCACAAAATTCTTCAATGATATTATTGTTGAATTCAGTACCATGATCACTTTTAAGTTGCTTCACTTGGGTAAAGTTCAAGATTTCCATATTTTTACAAATCCACTAATTTCTCTGGTAGCCTCTCCTTTGGTCTTTAGGAAGAACACTCTTATATACACAGAGAACTAATCAACCATTACTAGAGTGTAGCTTCTACATCCTGGAATTAGGGTACGGGACCAAACAAGTTCGTATGGAATAAGAGAAAAGATGAATCAATAAGGAAAATATGTTTACTTTTAGAGGATTTCTTTTTGTTTACCCTTCTCACAGGTAGAAGGAAGCTTATTCTTAACAAGAAGGGCCTGTAGTGTAAGACCCAACATTCAAAGGAGTCTTAACTAAAAGGTCCCAGTAAGCAATACAACAACAATCATAAAGTAAGATAAATTAATAACTTTTAAATACTAATTACAGTCAATTTCTGAATAAAATTACAAAGGGTAGAAAAGCTAGTCTAAAATCATCTTCAACTACTCAACCTTGACTATCCAGCTTCCCAAATCTTTGAACTTGTGTAATAAACTACTGAACTTGTATTAGTCTTCAAACTTCAAGCTTCAACTATAACTGTCTTAATAGCTAAAGCCGTCACTTCAGTACCTGTTCCTGAAAAGTTGGAAGCAACATCTGTAAGCTTTACGCTTAAGGAGAATAAAAATTTATATCATCCAAGAAATTTATGATCAAAATGACTAGTAATTAACTTGTATTCAATTCTGTAGTTAACAACTTTAATTCTCATTATTTGTCACAATCAAGCTTTAGTAACTTGAAGTTACTATCACATAACTTTGGCTAAAGAATGCGATGTCTGTTGAATTAGACAAACCACATGATTATGTAAATTCATTACAACATCGCTGATAGTCACTTGTGAACTAGTAGGAGAATCAACATCACATACACTATTTGTTTAAGTGCTTTGTCTAATCATAGCATCACTACAAGCTTAATTAAGCAAGTAGGAGATAATCATCATTCAAGAGCATCACTATAGCTTAAGATTAAGTTTGTAGGAGATAAACATAGGCACAAGATTTTGGTTCATAGCATCACTACATACTCCACCCATAGTATGTAGGAGATTGACACGGGGTGTAAGCATCACTACTAAGTTAAATTAAATTAGTAGGAGATATTCACATTCAAGCATTTCTACTAGACCAGCTGATCTAGTATGAGATAAAACCAAGCTGAGCATCAGTACTAACTATATATGAGTTAGTAGGAGATAATTCTAGGCTAAGCATCACTACCAACTACATTTGAGTTAGTAGGAGATAATTCCTTCAGTTCACAAGTCAATGACTATGGTAATGGTTTGCCATTAAACATCATCTTTCACTTCATAGGTCTATAATCACCGTGTCAATTCACTAATCAAGATCTGAACGTATTTCATATCAATTCAGTAAGATCATGATTATATATATTCAGTAAGTCATAATATCTCATAACATGAATGTAATTCAAATAAATCTATAAACTCACAGTTTACTGTTATAAGATCTACTATTGACTTTGGCTCTCAAAACTGGATTATTCCACCTCTTGAGTTATCTCAGGATTCAATCACTTTACACTTTGGCTTTTTTGACATTGGCTTATGGACTTTTACCCACTTTTCTGTAGCTTTGACTTTATGACATAATTCATATTTAGCTGAACCTGTTCAATATATTGGATTCACATACACAAAAGCTTTAAAGACTTTAATGTATTTATACTTCTCATTTGTTTAATTGTATTACTATTCTTTGACTTTCTGAAGCTTATGTATAAGGCTTATTTATTGACTGGCTTATCATGTCATCTTTTTTTGCTAGCTTTCATGTTGAAACATTATTGGCTTATGGCTTATCTTGACATGATTTATTAGCTTTATGATCTTTAATGGACATGTGTGACCTATAATAAGCTTTATTTGACTTGAATTCACATATTTCACACATATGAATGTATGAAGAGCACATGATAGGTCTAAACCAGCTATTTAAATGCTAACATATGCATTACATCTGATTCGTAATGAAATAAGGTCTTGGGCCTAGGAGATAGACCTTAACACCTAGAATGGTCAGGTCTTAGGCCGAAAACCAAGGCCAAGGGCGAAGGTTGTAGACCACACTCACACAATGCCTATATTCATGTGAATTCCTATTTTATTGCTTGATACATGCACATATGTATGACAACTTTTTTGACCCTTATGATGCACATATTTACTTGGTTTGTACTTCTTCACTTACATGTATCGATAATGTACATACCTTGTTGTTATATATATAAACTTGAAATACAAACACATATGCTTAGTGTGTGTGTGTGTGTGGGTGTGTGTGTGTGTGTGTGTGTCTATATATATATGAGTTCTAAAAGGTACCCATGTGTATTGAGTGTACCAAGGGTACCCTTTCGGAGCCACAAGATTAAAAAAATAAGGGTTATGATCAAAAGTTGAAACTTCATGCGTGCCTCCTTTTTTTTTATGCTGCAAGGGTATTTTCGTAATAACAGCGACCATTCACAACACTTATAAAATGATCATTCACAAAACTTAATTCATCATGCACAATATTAATTGATCATTCACAACAATTATTTGATCATTATCAAGAATTATTTAACTATTTACAATTCTTCTACACTTATTTGATCATTCACAACACTTATTTGACCATTCACAATTCTTCAACACTCATTTGATCATTCACAACACTTATTTGATAAATCACAAGAATTATTTGACTATTTACACTTCTTCTAAACTCATTTAATCATTCACTTAACACTAATTTAATCATTCACTTAACACTAATTTGATCATTCACAATACTTTGTTGATCATTCACAACACTAGTAACATAATCATTTACAACACTTATTTTATCATTCACAAGAATTATTTGACTATTTACACTTCTACACTCATTTGATCATTCAAAACACTTATTTGATATTCACATGAATTATTTGACCATTCTCTGTATATATTTGACCATTCACAGTATTCTTTTGATCATTCACAGTATTTTTTTGATCATTCACAGTATTCATTTGATCATTCACAACACTTATTTGATCATTCACAACACTTATTTGATCATTCACAACACATATTTGATCATTCACAAGAATTATTTGAGTATTTACAATTCCTCAATACTTATTTGATCATTCACAAAAATTATTTGACCATTCACAATACTTATTTGATCATTTATTAGACTATTTGACAATTTATCATAGTACATTGATAATTTGATCATTCGCCCTGATGTTATATGATCATTCATAACTCATATAAAATGATAATTCACAAGAATTATAAAATGATCATTCACAACACTTAATTGATCAAATAAGTGCTCTGAGTGATCAATTAAGTGTTGTGAATGGTCATTTTATAAGTGTTGTGAATGATAAAAAAAGTATTGTAATTGATCAATTAAATACTGTAAATGGTCAAATGATTCATGTGAATGAGCAAATAAGTGTTGTGAATGATCAAATAAATAATGTGAATGGTCAAATAATTCTTGTAAATGATAAAATAAGTGTTGTGAATGATCAAATAAATACTGTGAATGGTCAAATAATTCATGTGAATGATCAAATAAGTGTTATGAATGATCAAATATATACTGTGAATGGTCAAATAATTATTCTAAATGATCAAACAAGTGTTATGAATAATCAAATGAGTCTAGAAAAGTGTAAATAGTCAAATAAATCTTGTGAATGATCAAATAAGTGTTGAAGATTTGTGAATGATCAAGTAAGTGTAGAAAAATTGTAAATAGTCATATAATTCTTGTGAATGATCAAATAAGTGTTATGAATGATCAATTAAGTAATGTGAATGATCAATAAAAATGTTGTGAATGATCATTTTATAAGTATTGTGAATGATGATTTTATAAGTGTTGTGAATGATTGTTGTTATTACGAAAATACCCTTGCATAATGATGATATGTTGGATACGCGGGATTTAGGTTGGTACGCTATGGATATATTCGTTACGGACAACAAATACCACACACAATGACATAGAATGAGTACACACACACATTACTAGGCTGTTGTTTGATTCTTTATTGTTGGCATTTAACCCATCAAAACTCAACGAAACACACTTGTTTATGCATACATATATGTATTACATGCTGCTGATTTTTCTGTTTTCAAGCCACAACGACACACACAACATAAATACTTAGTTCAATAATCAATTAAAGGGTTGTTGCTGATCTTTTATTCTATTTTTAAGCCACACACACCAGACCATTTTTATCACACATGTCGACGTCACTAAATATTCATCACAATTTTGCAGCTCAAATACACACATATACGTAGTACTCTGTTTCTGCACACGCACTGCACTTATTATTATTATTTTTTTGCTGCTGTTAGTTGATCACAAAACACACACATTTGTTTAATTCATTTCTACTGCTTATTTTCAAAACAGAAACACACATAAGACTCGCTTTTATTTTGCTGTTATGGCTACTGTTGCTGTTGATGCTTTCCTTCTATTTTGGACAACAACACCCCGAGAATCACAAGTCTCGGAGTCCCTTTTGTACACATAACACTCCACTTAGCTTTTAATTCCAATGGAAGGTTGTTAAGGCTACTGTGTATTGAGTTACTAGAATAAACATCCAGTCTGTGACTTAGCCTTGTGCTGAGTTACGGTCTCCTAATCCACACACAAAGACATTCCACTTAGGTTCTTTATGTTGTTGTAGTTGTTGTTTACTTGGCACACACAAACACACAATTAGGACTTACATTATATAACATGTTAAGGGGCTTGTTGGGCTGCTGAGTTACTGGGTTGACACTAGTCCAAGACTCAGCCTTGTGCTAAGTTACAGACCATCACACACCTTGAATCTTTTGAGTCTTAAGTTACGAGCTCAACACACCGAAATACACATTTTGATTTTTTCGGTTTTGTGCAGCAATATTGCAAAGATAATGGGCGAATTAGATCATAAATGATCAATAAAAGAAGATTAAGATGGTCAGATGCCAATGTCGAAGGCCATAGGCCTTCTTGGCCAACAAGTCCTGGACCAAACACAGACACACACACGCGCGCGCGCGCGCGCACACACACACACACACACACACACACATATATATATATATATATATATATATATATATATATATATATATATATATATATATATATATATATATATATATATATATATATATATATATATATATATATATATATATGCAGAACATTTCTAAGTCCCTGAGTGTTTATATCAAACTTCAATTTAATCTTTGAAAATTGTAGAAACATCAATTCAATACTAGATGAATGCATGTATAAACTTTATTTCATAATTGAAACTTGTTTTAATGTTCAATTTTAGGTTAGAATACCCGGTTCATGCGTACAAACATGTAGGAATTGTGACAGATTTAGAATATGTATATTAGATGAAATTTACCTTGAAATCTTGATATAATTTTGTTAATTGATATTTGTTTTGATGATTTATAACTTGAATCTTGAATTTGGTTGAAAATTTGATGATGATTTCAAGTGAGGATCCGTAAGTTTTAGTGAGAGATTCTATTTCTTTTATTTGTAAAAATATGAGCAAACACTTAAATTGGGGTTTTATTATATCATCTTTAGTTATTTTGACTTTTAAACCCCTTAACTTTGTTTTCTTGTATTATTTCAATTATTCAATATGAATATCACAAATAAATTCATTATAGCTTTTATTAACTTAAAATAAAAATTACATGGCTAAATTTTTAACTAAAATTACTTTTAACTGACAAATTACAAATAAATTAAGTTCAGGTAGTTACAGAACGGGATCCACCACGCACAACTTCGTCCTTGAAGTTAGCTATGTTCAAATAGACTAGGAGAAGTGGATTGCACAACAACTTTTTTTAACTCCTAAGCCTGAAGTGAACCTTTGTGCTGATTCCATTGGATGAACACCATCTGTACCTCTTTCTTAACTTCATTGTCTTTATATTCATCTTATTAGGACTTGTCGTCTCTATTTCAGTACTTCTCAAACAATTACTGGATTTTGGAATAAGTGTCCATCTATACAAAACATCTCATATTCATTACATACTTCAGTTCTTTGATATTTCTAGTTCTGAGATACACAATATATCTTATTCATGTCATGAAATAGTTCAAGATATTAATTATCCATTTCTATCAATAAATAACATAAATTATAGGGTTTCTGAATTCAACTAACTACTCTTTATAAGACAATTTACATTTACTTTATAGATACCGTGATCATCATTCATTCATCACTTATGAGTAATTTAGACTTTTGTCAACTACTGTAGTGGGATTTTTTATTTGTTACATAAGGTCAGTTAAACCAATTTTTTGATTGGCTTAGAAGATACATAGTCAATATGGATTATCTAACCTGTCTCGCGTCAGCATATGAGAGTCCAACATGACACGTATTCATAGCTATTTGTAGCTTCTCAATGACTAAGTATTGATAACTCATTGTTGTACAAGTATATCACTATTGATAACTGATCCCCTCAATTATCAATTAAGTTTAATTTACAGTCATTCACATTTTATTATGTTTTAAGATCATGCATCGCATCTCACTGCTTTACATCCAATAGTAATACTTATAATAATCTTAAACTTAAATAGTTACATCATATTCTGTATTATGATGTGAGTCATTTGTCAATAATGAGAACCTTAATCACAGGTGTCTTATATGAGGATATAGTTCACTGATCTATATCTATATTTGCTTTGGTCAAAAATTTGCAATTTACTGTCTTGATGACAAGCTGTTAAATCAATCTACTTGTTCATGAAAAGTCCAATTAATCCTTATGTCATACATCTTTCAACTTTCATCATGCTACATGTCCTTTTTCTCAAGTTCCTGTATCAATAATCCAATTCAATAATGCAGTGTCTTTGAACTTTCATTGTTGAAAGTGTATTATAGCTGATGACTCTGTTCTTAAAAAATCACAACTAAAATCATATCCATGATCATAAGTTGGTTCAACTGAGATATAAAATCTTGTGTAATTCAAAAGCTGATAAATTTATTGTCCATATTGGGTCTCTGCAATGAAATTCTCTTTGTATGTCTAATAATACTCTCTATGTTGAGATGACACTAGATATCACAATAACAATCTTACATGAATTCTTGAGACTTATACTGATCATGGTAGAATCATTTTGATTAATCAATTGATTGACACATTGATATCCATTATAAAGCTGTTTCTTTGTCTCATATAGATGATATGAGCAGTGTCTTTGTACAATTACTTGTATAACTAATTCAATATCATGGGTGGATACTCTGTAGATCCCAAAAGATTTCCCATGTATGTTGTTGTAAGCTGTAGGGGGGTGGGTGAATACAGCTATTTAAAATTACAACACACTTTCTCAATGTTTGTATGTATATATTAACAGTGTTAATTACAAACAGGTTTGAACTGGAGAAAGTTTAAAACAATAGATGAACAACTAATCTAAGACTCACTCAGACTAGTTACAATGAATTCACTCACTAAGATGCACTCACTGTTTTTACAAGACAGACAGACAGCTTAGAATAAGAACAGCTTGGACACACTAACTATTTTTTTTCTGAGCAAACCTTGCATGAATGAAAACACAATTTATTTGCACATTCTGGATATCTCTCTCTTAGTTATCTCACATTCTTTAGAAGCTTCCTTTTATACTCACTCAGAGAATCCCAGTGAAACTTCCTCATTGGATGCAGAGATTGTGGAGTGCCTTTATGTAACAACCGGCACAAAATCAGGTTAGTAATCATAACTTAATCAATAGTTCTTAACAAGTTATAACCTAATCAGTGGTCATTAACAATTAATCAATGTGATTAACAAATTTCATAAGCAAATTCATCTCAATTAGTTACAATTTCATCGGTGTGATGAAACGGCAAATTTATTAATCTGATCGATTTACGATACGATGGTTTTATTCAACTAAGTACATAGTTAAAATTAAGATTAGTGATACTAATCATGCATTAATACACTTACTTAACATTAATTATGCAAGACTAAAACAATTCATTAAACAAATGCATTCAAAAAATATTTATGAATTTATATAAAAAGGGAAATACAAGAATACATTCTAAATACATTTATACAAAAAAATGAAAATACATGATAATATCTTCAAAAATCTGCCCATAGGTAGTCCTTTTATAGAATTTGACTTCTTTTTTTAATTAAAACAACCTTACACTATCACCATCAGATCCTCATTCATCATACCCTTTCATTTCATCCAAATCCTTACTCAACCTCCACTTTGAAATGCCAAATTTTCTCTATAAATAGAGAGCTCACTTCCATTCATTTTCACACCTCCAAAACACAAGAAAACTCTCTCATTTCACTCAATAAAATCGGCCAAGTTGTCAACCAAAGCCAAAAGTTTGCAACTTTTGTTCTTTCAAGTGTTCTTCAAGTTTATTTCAAGTGTTCTTGGTGCAACCTTTCAAAATTTCAACTTCTACTTGATTTCAGGTTTCTAATACCTCAAAGTAAGTAAATACTAACTCATAACATCTTGTATTTATGTTTATATAAGTCTTGCATAATAATATATAATCACCAACAACAAGAAAGTTCATCAAAAACCAAGTTATGAACATCTAACTTTTAGTTTTAAAGTTTGTTTCTTCAAATGTGTTTATAAATATATAAACACATAATGAAAGCATGAATAATATGAAAACAAGTTATATAAATGTGTTTCATAGCCTTTTATACATGTGGTTTTTGAATAAACAACAAGAATCACAAGTTGTTTCAAGGTTATGAAATCCGGATTTTTTGGCAGAAATATCACACCGACTTTGAAAAATCTTAACTATTTCAAAACATAACGAAATGATTCGATTCTTATTTCAGAAGTTAGATATTTGTCTTGAATAAACATTTGAAGGTTTTCATAATTTAATACGGATTTTGAACCCCCAAATAGTATTTGGGAACCGAAAAATCTAAAAGCTCAAAAATGGCCAACATAGGGTATTTAACGAGCCTTTTCCCTGACCTAAACACCTCGAAAAAAAGCCGTTTTTACCTTGAAATATTCCTTGTGTATTGTAGTTTTATGACTATGAAAATCAAGGCCCTAATCATTTTGGAGCTTGGTCAAAAACAGCCACAAAGTAGGCCGAAAAACCTTGATAAAAGCTGGAAAATTATATTTATAAACTTGACGTTTTAAAGTGGGTTTTATTTATGAACTTGTTAAGTTGGGTGATTTAAAAAACATAAAAACCCAGATACACCCATATTATCATTTATGAGAATTATTAAGTCCCTCAAATCATTTAGCACTCGGTTAAACACATCAAGTTCATCACAAGCCATCAAGGAAACTTCCATTTTACGCTCATTTTGCCATCACATTTTACGGTGAGTTTTCATAGCCCCATTTTTAATTGTTCTTATTATATATATATATATTGCCGACGGAGCAGAGAGAAAAAAGCTGACATGGCGTTCTATTATTGGTAGTAATTCTGATTTTTAATGCTGATTTGGCAAGATGTGATTGGCTATAATTCAGATTTTTTAGGCTATTTATCTGGAATTATTTAAACCACAAATATATTATTTTAACCAGAAAAACGCCTCATTATTTAAAAAATCAAAAAATCAAAAAAAATCCTAACAATATGTGCTGAAAAAAAGCATCTTGATACATTCAAATTCAAAATAGGAGCTATTGGATATAATGAATAATCAAAAAATTAAGGGATATTACATCCCGTTTTATTAAATGGAATTCTCGATAAACCTGCATGCAAAATAAGAAGATCAAAAAATCAAAAACAAAAAATCAAAAAACCGATTATTTAAAAATCAAAAAAAAAAATCCTAATAATATGTGCTGAAAAACTGCATATTGATACATTCAAATTCAAAATAGGGGCTGTTGGATATAATAAATAATCAGAAATTATGGGATATTACATCCCATTTTATTAATATTAGCAGCTGGAATTCTGGATAATATCAAAGCAGAAAAAAGTATCAAACCTGGAAAAAGGATATTTATCGTCAGTTATGGGAAATTCAGAAAAAATTGGTCCAACAGGAGTATTTTCAGCTGTAAAACCCATCGAAAAATGTAGAAAACAAATTGAAACCCCCATGAAATTAGGAACTAAAACAAATGCAGTTGTCAAACCCATGAAAATGTAAAAAAAAAATATTAAAATTAAAATCCTCCATAAATTTAGGAACAAATGCGTGTGGAAGATTTTAAACCAATCGAAAGTGGAAAATCTTAAATTCAAGGATAAATTTACAAAAGCTGGACTCACTAAATATAATCACAACCCTTCAATTCCCCAACAAATTATGCAGATAATAAGAGGATAATGTTGATAATTATCCCATGTACTTGAATTAATTAAAAATTTGTAACAAACTTCATGGATAATACATACTACTGAAGTTACATATAAGGAATATTAGTCCAATAACAATACGCAACTGTTCAACGAAAACCACATAAAAAAAGGATAAAATCAACATTAAAATTTTCAATATTTTTTTTGCATAAAAAATCTATAAGGAGAAGATAATCAATATCTTTTTTGAAAATTGAGTTGATAAAACAAACTACCAGATTCATTTCTTATGTTTGCCTCTATATATCCAACATGCACTTTCATCAACATGCAGTTTCAACTCAATGAGTTCTTTTGTATTACCTGATGCCAGTGACGTTAAGATTTATTCGACTCATATTTCAGTCTCGTGTCCACAACAACCAACTAATGAAGGGTCTCGTCTCCACGTCTCCCGTCTCCATAGTCCTATCGCCGGTCAAGATGAATATGGTGCCTATCACATCAAGATGAAATCAACAATGCATTCGCTTCTTGTTTGAACCATGTTTGCAAAAAGAATAATGGTTAGTCTCCTTTTAAATTTCTTGAAAACTCCATCTATTCTTCACGCTACAATATGTATATTTTAATATGAAACATAGAACATTTCCAAACTACACACAGAAAAAAGTGATAGGACTGAAAATTAAAGCACAGAACTTGATACCCAACAAAACTTGCAGGAAATAAAATCTAAATACTAGATCAAAACAAGCAAGAAAAAAAGGGTTATTTTATTATTTTAATAAGAGGAATCAAATACCACTTAAAAATAGGGACGACTCAATCGACACATGACTAGATAAACATATTTTTCTCGATCTTTGTTTCGATTTTAGTCTTTAACTAATAGAAAGGAAATAATAGTAAATAAAGACGGATAATTAAAATTTTTTGAATTTTTAAATTAAAACAAACCTACCAACTTGATTGTTTTTATGCTATAGAGTAACTCGATTGATCCAGTATTTTACCTGCAGTAGCCAGTAGCTTTCAAATCCCACCCCATCGATTTTATCCAAATGAAGACAAATAATTTTTCACTGTTGTTTCACCAGACTTTATAAATCCAAGTGTATCAAAAATGAAGATGAGTTCGAAATCTTTTTCATTGTGTCTCCAAAACATCCAAGTGGGGGGCCGGAAATGTTGATGAATTCGTCACCTGTTTATCCCAGTCTCCCTGAATAAAAATGTGTTATTATCTTTTGAAAGGTTTCTATAAGGTTATGTTTGGTAGAAAGAATAAAAAAATAATAATAAAGACATTATTAGTTGAATGACTTGAATTGTATGTATAAATTCATTATAGATTCTCAAGTTCTATCAATGTATGTATTAAAATTCAATTATTTCATTTCTCAACGGTAGAGAATTAGTTAGAAGCTAAAATAGTAAAAATTGAATTACAACAACCATATAGTTATTGTTTTTTTAAATTTCATGGTCTAAAAAACCATTCATTTTATGCTCATTTCTTTTCTCTTTGGTTCACTCTACCAAACACGACTTAAGTCTTTAATTTCAAACAATCCATTTACTATTATCTTCTGATTGTTCATTCTAACTATATAGATTTTGAATTCAAATTCAATAGATACACACATACCCATTGATGTAAAACAAATATGTGTGTTAGACAAAAACTTAATTATGATTTTGGCCTTTTGGGTTCCTTAACTACTCCATTTACATGTCATAAGTCAAAACTAGAAACCATCCATCCATGCCTAATTTTTCGTCCAATCAAGTTCTTGTCACAAAGAAAAAAGAATATACTTTTGGGTCATCTAATTGATCCACTTACATTTTTTTTTAAATAGACGTAGTTCACAATTACTACATCAAGTTTCGGCCCCCCCTTCCCTCCCCCCCCCTTTTTTTTTTTTTTCATGCTTATATCATTAGAACAAGAAGGGACATCCACATTTATACCAATTCCTGGTCACTTAAATTAAGCTTACATTTTACTTTTCCTTATAAAGTTTATAAGGTACATTAAACACTATAATAAACATACAATTAGTTGGTTTTTAAGCCGAAAGATATCTTTAAGAAAATAGCATTTCGATTTTTAAATGCATCAATTTTTCAGATTTTTAGAGAAATGGTTTGGTTTTCAGTTTTCTATCTTTATGTTTTTGGATTCTGGAACTTTTTTTGGCCTTTTGGTCTTCGAAATTTGGTTAATCTTTGCCAAAATTGGATTTTCAATTTTGGATTTGAGATGTGTTGGAAAAATCAAATACAGTTTTAAACTTCAATCCACATCTAAAACCTAACTACATAGCCAATAATCCCTATCGAGTGATAACTCTGGAAAATTACTACCATAAAAAAAATGACATGAATTCGTAAATTTCAAGAAACCTCTAGAAAATAATTCACCATGACACTGATCACATACTATATATTTTTATAAAATGCTCATCTCAAGCTTTGGTAATTAAACAAACCCTATATAACATTATCTTAGGAAAACTACTAACAAAGGTCAATGAGAAGAACAGACATAACATGTGATATCTTTAAAGTTACCTGTATGTTTACAAGCCATTTTGTGCATTTTACCCCATATATACCACATTCTGCACCCTGAAAATGAGCAACAAGAATGGTTAGTTAGCTACTTCGCTGTGAAAACAGTTGTGCTAAAAAAATGAAATTAATATCAACCTAAACAGTAATGCAATGAGTGGCAGGACATTATATGATTCCACACTTTTTCTAATTAAAAAAATAAATAAATTGATAATATAATAGCTACATGTACTTCCTTGGAAGTTAACTACACATATTACCGGCATGAATAAAATAAAAAACCACTACAGTTAACTACACATATTAACCAGGTACAACGTTTATTAATAGCAAAAAAGATACAAGCTCCAACTATATATCAAAACGATTCTATAGATCTTAAACCAATGTAGAAGCATACAACTTATGTATATAAAGTCCATGGAAATACATGTCAGTCTACTAAACAAGGTTCATTGCAGTATAAACTTGCCTTTGTCTACAAAATATTGATAGCTTTGGATCCATATATATAATAAGGATTCAAAGTATGCACACCAAAAATGGCATACAAAACTCTGATATTAAACATGGGGTTAATATATGCGACTTTAAAATTTATATCTCAAACCAATGATCTAGCTAACTCTGCGTGAGTCATCTTATGTACTTTTACAGTTTATCATTTACAATCTAAATAATTCAAATATCAAATACACATGAACCACATCAATTTCATGAAATATTTAAAATCTTTAAGCAAAAAAAAAAAAAAAAAGAAAATTGTTAAAAAGCAGAAACCATGTGGAACTCATAAACTTGTACACAAAACACAGACATACATTGAAATGGATTAATGAATTCAACCAAATGATTAATAAAATCATATCTAGAAAGCAAACAACTTCACAGATCTGGAATCCTAAACTTTCAACCCAAACTCAGATCTGGAAATTGATAAATGAATTTAAGCAAATGATCTTGAAACGAAGTCAATGTATCTAGAAATTGATTTGTTGCAAGTGTTACATATGAGAAATCTGAAGCAAATCAAAAGTAAAAACGAAATAAAAATAATACCTAATATTAGGGTTTTGGGCGGCAGTGGCGATTTTGGTTCTGGTGGTGGCGCTGCATCAACGGCGGCGACGGCTAGGGTATGGCCATCGACGGCAGGTTGTAATCAGACCCGGCGGCGGGTTGTAGTCGACGAACAACAAAGAGGAAAAGCGAGCGAGCGAGGGAGAGTGAGCAGGAGGGAGACGAGTAGGTGAAGCTGATGGTTGCTGGAGTCGCCGGCGGATGGACTTAGCGGCGGTGGTTGTCGGCTGTCGCCGGTCGGCGAGGAGAGTGAGAGAGTGAAGAAAGTGTCTGCGTGTGTGTTTGGATGGGTGGTGTGTGTATGTCGTGTGCGTGTGTTTGTGAGGGGCAAAATAGAGGGGAATGAAGAAATGGGGGATCCGACCTAGAACGGATAATTAATTGAAATTTAACTTAAAATACACGTTAGATTTTCCTAAAATCAAATAAGAAATTAAAATTTAAGATAAATAATATTTGCATAAAAAACAAAATAAAGTTAACAAAACATAACAGTTAAGAAATTAACAAATAATTAAAATACAAACATAAAAAATCAATTTAATATATTATATAATAAAAAATTGATTTAATAATATTATTAATAAAAAAAGTATGTTATAATGTTTATCGGAATTAAATACATTAACAGATTAAATTTATACTTGACGTTGAATTAAACTATTATTCAAATGTGTATATAAATAAGGGTTAATGTTGAAATATCCATATAAACTTTTTCATTTTCATGATTAAGTCCCTAAACTTTTTTTTCGATTGTTTAAGTCCCTAAATTATTTTTGTATTGTTCAAAAGTATATATTTTTTACCGGCTACCGGATGAGTAGGTAAAACACAACTAATAAAACAAAAAGTTTAGGGACTTAATCGCTAAAACATATAAAGATAGTGAGTTTTTTGAATAAGACAAAAATAGTTAAGGGACTTAAATAATCAGAAAAAAAATTTAGGGACTTAATCACAAAACTAGGAAAAGTTTATGGGGTTTTTTCGATATTAACCCTATAAATAAACCAACATCCAAAAAAAAAAACTTTTATTGTGTCATTATTTAATTAAAAAATAAAATTTATGTGATTACACATCACCCGAGCAACGCACGGGTATTCAACTAGTTATTTTGGGGTGAGAATACATGTTCAACATTTTATTTTATATGGACACAAGTACATGATTCATTTTTCGTATTACATAAGATTGTTACTTCACCACCGCCTTCAATCATGAACCGTTAATTACTACGTAAACGTGAATATTGTGGATAGATCTATTTGAGTTGACGCCCCCATCCGGGTTGGTCGCGCCAATTGTAAACGGATGCATAATTATTTAACAATTCTTGGTATTATGGTGTTGGATACGACAAGGGCACTCATAAGTTAAGTATCGATGTCATGAGGCTTATGTTAATACTTAAACTATATGAATCGTTTTTGTTTTAACACTCACTGAAATCTTGTGTTTCCATACAATGTCTTACTTAACGAGTAAACTTATGAGCTCACCAATTTTATGTTGACGTATTTAGCATGTTTTTCTCAGGATCTTAAGGGCCACATTCCGCATACATGGCAAAGGGTCGAATTTACAAGTTTTTGGTAGTCACGGAGCATTTTAAAACCAAACATGGAGATTTAATTGCATAACTAGTTTATTTATTATTTTTGGTCATGTATTTTAATCTCCATTATTCATGAACTCTATTATCGTACTGACTGTAAAACAATATTTTAATCTATGTATTTTGAAAACGTCTCATTTAGAGATCGTTCATTATGATTATGTCTTTGTTTCCGTGACGTCACGCCTCGTTGCCAAGCTGGGTATCGGGGTTTGATAGATTGGTATCAGAGCCATGGTTATAGTGAACTAGGTTGCATTATTATCCTAGACAATGACTGTGACAACTAAACTTTATTGCTCCAAGAAAACTAAAACATTTTGCGAGTAACTAAAACAACTATAAATGAACCCTGATTTCAGAAATGTTGAACAATACGATCGTTATTCTCTCTGATTCCGAGGACAAGTATGTACCCATGGACCAAGAGGACACCGAGATTTTTATCGAGTCAGAAGACCCCTCCGAGGAAGAACCCATAAAAGAGGAAGAACCCTCTAGCGGATGGGAAGAACCATCCGAGGAGGATCCACCATCTCCGGTGGCCCCTTCGTACATACCTTATCACCCCCAAGTCCCATCCCACAAAACTTATCGCCCACATCCAAATGGGCCCCTTATGAAGTTCACCGCATGAAAAAGGGTCATAATGCCTCGACGGGAGTCTATCTCAGTCCCAGTCCCTCAGCCAAGCCTGCCGCAACGGCTACAGGTAGATGCCTGACATTGGAGTTGGATGCCAGACACCCTCTAGGAATGGAGGCGGGAGGAGGGAATCCCCTCCCAATTTTAGATCGGAGGACCATCCTCCGAGCCGACCCCATCTCTCACCCAAGAACCCGCAGCCCAGACTGTACCGCTACTTGTGGCAAGGGCCGTAAGACACGACCTTCGACTGAGGCAACTCAGTCAAGAGGTAGGGGAGGTTGCGACTAGAATTGAGCAGGAACAACCGCAAAATACCAACATTTATTGGGCTAATCAGCATGTTCAATCAATTCAGCAGGATGGGATAAATGAACTCCGAAAGCGTCTAGTGGAATGCGAGGCACGCAACGCTGCACTTGCACAGCGGCTCAGCGCTCTGGAGCAGGGGAGACCCCCTAGACATCTCATACCTACTGCTTCCTTATTATTGTATTTATAGCATTTGTACTTGCAATTTAGTGGATTTCCTAGTTTAGTTAAGGCTTGAAATTTTCAGGGAAACCCCGAACCCATGTTGTATAAGATTATATATCAAGCAATGTTTAGTGAAAAATTAAATTTATTATAAATCTGTGTTGATGATATGTAGTATGACTATTTGCCTTAGTGAAAAATTAAATTTATTATAAATCTTCTTAAACCGTGTTAATTTTCTCTAAAATTCAAGATCATACCACCACGAAGGATGAACACCGCGGAAATCGAGTGACTGGTAGCTTAAAGGGTAGCCGATGCCATTGCAGCTCCTGAAAGCAACCGCCAAAATGGATCTGGAAGCAGTGGAGTTGTTGTAGAAGCGGACAATATCCCACGGGGTTGCAGCATCAATGGCTTCCTAGGCTTCCAACCCATGTATTTCAATGGCACGGAAGGTGCCGTTGGCCTTACTCGATGGTTTGAGAAACTGGAGTTCGTATTCTGATTAGCAACTGCCCTGAAGAAAACAAGGTGAAGTTCGCCACACATACGCTTCAGGATGGAGCCCTTACGTGGTGAACTCATATGTGCAATCTGTCGGGCTCGACACGGCATATCTACTCACATGGACTGATTTGAAGAGGATGATGACGGACGAATATTTTCCGAGAAGCGAGCTCCAAAAGATGGAGTCTGAGTTTTGGAATTTGACGATGAAAGGAACGGATATTGCTGGGTATACAAACCGTTTCCAGGAGCTGAGCTTGCTATGCCCATGAATGGTCACTCCGAATTATAAAAGGGTCGAGTGATACATCTGGGGACTTTCTCCTCAGATCCAAGGGAATGTGACCTCTTCAAACCTAACGACGATTCAGAACGCCATTCGTATGTCACATAACTTGATAATGAAGTAGTACGTCAGGGGCCACAGTTGCAAAGTCTAATGACCACAAGCGGAAATGGGAGGACCGCTCAGGAAAGAACTCGGGGAACCAACAAAAGAAGCAGGAGACCATCAAGGCCTACGTAGCTGGGTTTGAATCAAAGAAAAGTTAGACTGGAAACAAACCCTATTGCAGATTGCAGCAAGTGCAATTATCATCACAACGGACAATGTACGAATCCCTGTAGCATGTGTATGAGACAAGGTCATCTAACCAAGGATTACAGAGCTTCCAATCCCGACACAAACAACGGATCTCAAAAAAGGTGTTTTGAGTGTGGAGTTGCTAGGCATTTCAAAAAGGACTGCCCAAAGATGAAGAATGTCGGAGGAGCTCAAGGAAGAGCTTTTGTCATGGGCAGTGGGCAAGCAAGACAGAATCCCGATGTGGTCACGGGTACGTTTCTTCTCAACAACGCTTATGCTTTTATTCTGTTTGATACCGGTGCTGATAGGAGCTTTATATCCACTAAGTTTAGTAAGCAGATAAATGCCACTCTTACCCCATTAAGTGCTACGTATGCTATAGAGGTTGCTGACGGTAAGACACTGAAAACGAATAACGTAATTCGAGGATGTTCCTTAGAACTAGTAGGTCAACAATTCGAAATAGATTTATTGTCTATCAAACTGGGAAGTTTTGACGTAGATATAGGCATGGATTGGTTATCGAAGAACCGTACGAAAATCGTGTGCGATAAGAAGATGGTGCGTGTACCATTAGCCAACAAAAAGGTCCTAATTGTCCAAGGCGAACGGAGAAACACCAAAGTAAGAATCATTTCTTGTCTAAGGACCCTAAAGTGTCTGCGAAAGGGTTGCCAAGCAATCCTAGTCAACATGATGGAAAAGGAGCCAAAGGAGAAGCGACTCGACGATATTCGTGTAGTCCGTGATACCCCAACGTCTTTCCGGAAGACCTGCCTCGACTCCCGCCATCAAGACAAGTCGAATTCCAAATCGACTTAGTGCCAGGGGCGGCACCAGTGGCACGAGCTCCATACCGTTTAGCCCCATCGGAAATGCAAGAACTGTCCAATCAGCTGCAGGAGCTTTTGGATAAAGGATTTATCAGACCGAGTTCCTCACCCTGGGGAGCTCTGGTTTTGTTTGTAAAGAAGAAGGACGGAACTTTCCAGATGTGTATTCACTATTGGGAACTAAATAAGCTGACTATAAATAATCGATACCCTCTTCCAAGGATCGATGACCTGTTTGACCAACTCCAAGCGTCAAGCTTCTATTCAAAGATTGATCTAAGGTCTGGTTATCATCAGGTCAAGGTTTGCGAGGAGGATATTCCCAAGACAGCTTTCAGAACCCGGTACGATCATTATGAATTCCAAGTGATGCCATTTGTACTGACCAATGCGCCAGCCGTATTCATGGACCTTATGAATCGGGTGTGTAAACTGTACTTGGACAAGTTCGTGATTGTATTCATAGATGACATCTTAATCTACTCACGAAACATAGAGGAGCATGAGCAACATTTGAAGCTAATTTTGGAGTTGTTGGAGAATGAACAACTATATGCCAAACTTTCAAAGTGCGAGTTTTGGCTAAAAGAAGTAAAATTCCTTGGTCATGTGATCAACAGTAAAGGAATTCAGGTTGACCCAACAAAAATCGAAGCCATCAAGAATTGGGCAACTCCGACAACCCCCACGGAGATACGCCAATTCCTAGGTCGTGCCGGATATTATATGCGATTTATTGAAAATTTCTCAAAGATCACCGGATCTCTAACAAAACTGACCCAAAAGGACATTAAGTATGATTGGGGTGATGACCAGGAGGCGGCATTCGAGTTATTGAAGCACAAGTTGTGCAGCGCGCCTATTTTGTCCCTACCCAAAGGAAGTGAGAACTTTGTAGTTTACTGCGATGCTTCACACAACGGGTTGGGTTGTGTGTTAATGCAGAAAAATTAGGTCATAGCCTACGCTTCACGACAACTGAAGGTTCACGAGGTGAATTACACAACACACGACTTGGAGTTAGGAGTAGTAGTTTTTGCCTTAAAAATTTGGGGACATTACGTGTACGGTACGAAGTGTACTGTATTCACGGATTATAAGAGTCTTCAACACATCTTGAACCAGAAGGAGTTGAATATGAGGAAGCGCCGTTGGATGGAGCTATTAAGTGATTACGACTGTGAGGTTCGCGATCACCCGGGGAAAGCTAATATGGTTGAAGACTCCCTAAGCCGAAAAGAACAAGCTAAGCCATTAAGAGTACGAGCCTTAGTGATGACCATACAGTCAAAACTTCCTTCCTTAATTCATGATTCGCAAGTGGAAGCTGTTAAGGAAGAAAATATAAGAATGAAGTCCTAAGAGGAATGGATAAACAATTTGAGATAAGGGCTAATGGGAATCGATATTTCATGAATAGAGTCTGGTTACCTAGCTTTGGTGGAGTAAGAAAGCTGGTTATGGATGAAGGATACATATCAAGATATGATGTTCACCCCAGATCCAATAAGATATATCATGATCTCAAGGAGCTGTACTGGTGGCCTAACATGAAGGCTGACATTGCCACATAATTTAACAAGTGCTTAACGTTTGTCCAAAGTTAAGGCAGAACATCAGAAACCATCTGGGTTATTGCAACAACCAGTGATTCCCCAATGGAAGTGGGAACAAATAACCATGGACTTCATAACGAAACTGCCAAAGACATCAAGTGGGTATGATTCAATATGGGTAATAGTTGACCGCCTTACAAATTCCGCACACTTTCCACCGATTATAGACACCGACAAGATGAATATGCTGGTTCAATTTTACCTCAAGGAAGTCGTTTCTAGGCATGGAGTGCCTATCTCAATCATTTCAGATAGAGATAGCAGACTCACATCCAGATTTTGGCAGTCATTACAGCAAGCTTTGGCTACAAACTTAGACATGAGTACCACATATCACCCTCAGACCGATGATCAGAGTGAAAGAAAGATCCAAACGCTAGAGGATATGTTAAGAGCTTGTGTAATCGATTTCGGGAAGAGCTGGGATACCCATTTGCCTTTAGTGGAGTTCTCGTACAAAAACAACTATCACACGAGTCTTAAGGCTGCTCCATTTGAGGCACTATACGGACGGAAGCGTCGATCACCTCTCCGCGGGGCTGAAGTTGGGGATAGTCAAGGCACGGGCCTAGAGATCATAGTTGAGACCACCAAAAAGATAGTGCAAATTTGGAATCGCTTAAAACCTGCTCGCGATCATCTGAAGAGCTATGCAGATGTGAGGCGGAAGTCTCTGGAGTTTCAAGTAGGAGAAAGAGCATTGCTGAAAGTATCGCCACGGAAGGGAGTAGTACGTTTTGGAAAACGAGAAAAGCTGAATCCTCGTTACATTGGACTATTCAAAGTCCTGAAGAGAATTGGTCCTGTAGCCTATCGGTTAGACCTACTGCCAGAGCTTAACAGCGTGCAAAATACCTTCCATGTGTCAAACCTGAAGAAGAGTATGTCAGATGAAGCACTTGTTATTCCTTTGGAAGAAATCCAGATCGATGATAAACTTCGTTTTGTCGAAGAGCCAGTAGAAATCATGGACTGTGAGGTGAAAAGCTAAAAGCAAAGTCGCATTGCTATTGTGAAAGTCAGATGGAATTCTAGACGTGTTCCAGAATTCACTTGGGAACGCGAAGATCAAATGAAATAGAAATACCCTCACCTCTTCTCAACTAACAAGACCCGTGAGGATACACGATAAAATTTCGCGACGAAATTCCCTTGACAGGGGAAGACTGTAACAACCAGCACAAAATCAGGTTAGTAATCATAACTTAATCAGTAGTTATTAACAAGTTATAACCTAATAAGTGGTCATTAACAATTAATCAATGTGATTAACAAATTTCATAAAAAAATTCATCTTAATTAGAAACAATTTCATCGGTTCGATGAAACGGAAAATTTATTAATCCGATCGATTTACGATACGATGGATTAATTCAACTAAGTACATAATTAAAATTAAGATTAGTGACACTAATCATGCATTAATACACTTAACATTAATTATGCAAGACTAGAACAATTCATTATACAAATGCATTCAAAAGTATTTATGAATTTACATAAAAAGGGAAATACAAGAATACATTCTAAATACATTTATACAAAAAAAAATAAAAATACCTGATAATATCTTCAAAAATCTGCCCATAGTTAGTCCATTTATAGAGTGACTTCTTTTTTTTTTTTTTTTTTATTAAAACAACCTTACACTATCACCATCAAATCCTCATTCATCATACCCTTCCATTTCATCCAAATCCAAACTCAACTTTGAAAGACCAAATTTTCTCTATAAATAGAGAGCTCACTTCCATTCATTTTCACACCTCCAAAACACAAGAAAACTCTCTCATTTAACTCAAAAAAAATCGGCCAATGTGTCAACCAAAGCCAAAAGTTTGCAACTTTTGTTCATTCAAGTGTTCTTCAAGTTTATTTCAAGTGTTCTTGGTGCAACCTTTCAAAATTTCAACTTCTACTTGATTTCATGCTACTAATACCTCAAAGTAAGTAAATAATAACTTATAACTTCTTGTATTTATGTTTATATAAGTCTTGCATAATAATATATAATCACCAACAACAACAAAGTTCATCAAAAACCAAGTTATGAACATCTAACTTTTTGTTCTAAAGTTTATTTCTTCAAATGTGTTTATAAATATATAAACACATAATGAAAGATTGAATAATATGAAAACACGTTATATAAATGTGATTCATAGCCTCTTATACATGTGGTTTTTGAATAAACAACAAGACTCACAAGTTGTTTCAAGGTTAAAAATCCAGATTTTTCGGCAGAAATATTACACCGACTTTGAAAACTCATAACTATTTCAAGACTTAACGAAATGATTCGATTCTTATTTCAGAAGTTAGATCTTTGTCTTGACTAAATATTTGAAGGTTTTCATAATTTAATACGAATTTTGAACCCCCAAATAGTATTTGGGAACCGAAAAGTCTAATAGCTCCAAAATGGCCAACATAGGGTTTTTAACGAGCCTTTTCCCTAACCTAAACACCTCAAAAAATGGCCGTTTTTACCTTGTAATATTCTTTGTATATTGTAGTTTTATGACTATGAAAACCAAAGCCCTAATCGTTTTGGAGCTTGGTCAAAAACAACCACAAAGTAGGCCGAAAAACCTCGATAAAAGCTGGAAATTATATATATAAACTTGACGTTTTAAAGTGAGTTTTATTTATGAACTTGTTAAGTTGGGTGATTTAAAAAACATAGAAACCAAGATACATGCATATTATCATTTATGGGTGTTATTAAGTCTCTCACATCATTTAGCACTCGGTTAAACACATCAAGTTCATCATAAGCCATCAACGAAACTTCCATTTTACGCTCATTTTGCCATCACATTTTACGGTGAGTTTTCATAGCCCCATTTTTAATTGTTCTTATTATTTTGGGGTGAGAATACATGTTCAACATTTTTTTTATATGGACGCAAGTTGTGAATTTGTATTTCCCAGGATAATCAGCACTCGTATATGTATAAATCACTCAAACATTCAACAACCAGAATAAAGAACTCAATGATTAAAGAATGATGGAGAAATAATGAACAAAGAGAATGTTCTCTAAATGCGGTGGCTGTGTGTCCTTGTATATTCAAAATGTTAAAATCTGATTACACAAAACCCTAGGACACCTTTTTGACTAGGGAATAAAAGCAAGTATCACTAAATTACAATTTCACCCCTGCACTTTAATAATAAAGAAACTAATTAAACTAAGACCAGAAATAAATTACAAGTAAACAAACTTGTAATATTTATTACAAAAGAAACCCACAAGATCGAAATTAAATATCTAACAATCTCCCCCTTTTCGATCATTTTGGAGGAACTCGGGCATAATCTGTTGATTCTCGAAGACAAAGGATGACGTCGAACCGTCTAGTCACTTGCCTGAGATGTAGCCTTTCGTTCAGATATTCTATGCCGCTGAGGATCTCTTGAATCTCCTTGGGAAGGCGTCTAAGTTCCGGATTTGTCTTAGCATCAAATTCTTGTATTTTTTTGTGAGTTCGGCTCTGACTAATCTGATAGTTCCATCGGAGTAACAAGGTAGATCCTAAAAGCTCATATATCTTTTTGGTCTCTCTGATACAAAAATATAATTCCTGGCTGTCCTCCCAAAAGAACTTTGTATGTCGGGTAATGATCTAACAGGAAAATGTGTTGCTCAGGGGCTTTTAGACCGACTTTGACCTGCACGCTCTCAATTGCCATTTTAAAGTCCCTTAAGCACATGATAATTAAGCGGCGGTTCATGCTTCGAGTAAGTGCGGCAACAGTGGTCATGTGAGACAGACGTTTCTTGATTCTGTGTTTCAAATTTTCGTGCAAAAATTCAACGTTGACCACATTCGCATAGTCTAGATCGCTCTCAAATTATTCATGTACAGTTCCATCTTCTCTTTGAACCTCAAACACAGGATAGAACACTCAAGCTCTCTTGCACATGATGATAGTGAGAAGTTTTTAATCTTCGACTTTGACAATTATTTGTCCCTTGGCCTTTTCTCCCTGAGCATCATTTGGTTATACTCGGCCTGCTCAGCTTTAGAAACATTTGTAAGCTCCATCAATAAGCGCCTGCTAAATGACCCAGGCTTCTTCTTGAAAACCATCTTAAACCTTTCTTCCAGGAATGGATATTGGAACTGCTCGGCCGGAAACTTTTTCAAAAACTCTTTTAGACCTTGAACAGGGGTTCTTCTATTTCGGCCTTCTGGGCTTCAAGTAATTTAAAAATTTTCCCTCTTCGTTCTTTCCTAAGTTCTTCTTTTAGTTCCTCTGTCAAAGAGTGTACCCCACCTTTTGTGTACCAGTTTACCAAATATAAGTCGCTTTCGTCGTGGATAACAGGCTCTTCAGGTGTCTCATCAAAAGAATGTACAAGATTAGTGCCTGAGGGCTCTTGTTCCTGGGCTTGAGGTTGGGGTATAGATTGGACTTGGGGAGGACTTTGGATTTTGGGAGCGCTATGGATCAATGTGGATTCTTTGAGAGTGGAGGGAGCTTGGATAGATGATAGAATTTCTTGTTATGGCACATGGGGCGGGGAGTTTAGGAATTCGAAGGATGAGGATGTTTTCTGTGGCGACTCGGGTTCAGGATTTGGAGTGAGTAAAGGATAGTCTTCATCAATATGAGAGTTTGAATCAGACATAAATATGATTTCGAACTTTTCCTGTACGGGTTCTTACTCAAGCATTGCTGACATTGGGTCCAACGGAGCCGGGCCTTCAACCAAAGCTCGTCTTCTATCATTTCTTGAGCCCCATACCTCTGTTCCTCTGACCCTTGGATATCTGTTCTCTAATATTTGGCTCCCCCTACAATCATTATTGGGTCCTCAGACTAAATTTTTCATCGCTTCTCCCCCTCATGGCGATCAGGGTCGTCCTGCTCGTCATGTATTCGTTTCCGAGATTCAGCCTGAGGACGGCACTGAAGCTCTATTACTACCGACTCAAGACAGTCCATACGGGAGTTGAGCTGCTCCTAGACTTGTAGAATTAACCTTGTCAGCGCATCTATCTTGTCGGAGAGTTCTGAAATCTGTGCTTGGACTTAACGGGTTCCAAGTGGAGGCAGGTCCTCGGAAGCAACACCCTTACCCTTAATGAATGAAAGAAGGGCGGTATGTCGTTCTTTGGCAGCCTCCTTCTGGGCGTCCAGGTCAGCCCGTGTGATAACTCCAACAGCACGAAGAGCTGCTGTTAGCATCTCGAGATTAATCTCGGGATGGCCTGAAGTTGATGACATTTGTGATGCAACTGCAGGTCTTCCTTCCGTCACTTCTGGCTCCACTGCGGGATGCTCAGATCTGGAAGTTTGTGGAGCTGCCACGAAGGCAGCTCATTTATCTGTGGAAACCACGAAGGCGTCGTGCTGAGTGTGTGTGGGTGGGGAGTGAGCTGTGGTCGAACGAACGATGGTCACTGGGGGCGACATGTGACCGATTTCAACAGCTCGACTCTCCGAGTGAGAGGGTGATGGAGTATGTGCTATTTCCCTGTGAAATGAAGTAATATCCTTATGGGAGGACATTAAGTGGATGGTTGGGGTTGTTTCGACCATTGGACTGATGGTCTTATGAGGAGTTGTCTGGCTGATTGGGTTTAGATCTCCCTCGGATGTTAACTCTTGCCCTCTCAAGACAGAGACGGTCCGTTCAGAGTCGGCCGCCTCTGCTTCCTCACTTACTGCTCCCTCCCTTTCCTTAACAACCTCCCTCTGACCCATACCCATATATTTTTGTACTTCTGCCTCTTCTCCCTCTGACTCACTCACTCGAGCCTCACCTTCGGATTGGTTAGGCTCAGTAAGAACTGACTGAGCCTCATCCGGATAAAACTCCCTAATATATTCCGTGACCCTTTCTGTTTGGACTGCCCTTTGTAGCAGAGACAAAGGAATATGCATTACCGAAACTGTGTGATTTCCATTTGGAAGATTTAATTTTTGAATACTAGCGGTCATGTATACGTCAGCCTCTAGTCTTTCATGGATATCATCATCATTATCCATCGCGTACTGAATTATCAGCTGAAGAAACCTCTGAAGAGGTATGTATTTGCGTCCTTGCTTGGTTCGTCTCTCCAGATTGACTCTTTTTAACTCTTCAAATAGGAATGCAGGATAATCGTAGTGACGATCATTAGCAAACGCTACAAACATTGAAAGTACTTGAATTGACGCCGAGTCATGACCAGAATGTTTAGCGGTGAAACATTTATTGATGATCTCGAAGAGAACCCTCCAATGAGCTTGAAGGTTCTTTGTTCGGAAATCTGATGGCTTTGTGAGAGGGCCATCATATCCCAGAGCTTTGATTTCTTCCAGGGTTTCCAGTAGAGAAGGGATTGGGGCAAAAGAAAGTGTTGTTACAGAATAGGCTTCAGCGGGTAGGCAGAGAATGTGGCGGATGGCTGCTGTTGTGAGTTTGACTAGAACGCAGTCGATGGTAGAGGTGAAGTAGGGTTCGGCATCAGACACAAATGTGAGATGATGCCAGAACTGTTGGAGGTAGATTTGGGGTACAGATATGGCGGTGGATAGGGAGTAATATAGTGGGCGGCTTTTGAGAATATCAAATGAGATATTCTCAGCTTCACGGCGTAGGGTGGATACATCAAGTTGCCAGTTGTGGGGAAAGAACTCGACGAATTGTGATTGGGGTAGAATGGACTCCTCAGGGAGTTGGGCATTATTGTTAGGGATGGGTGAATGAGGCATGGTTAGAATGACAGCGGGTTCCATTAGACCTGTAGAAATGCATCAGAGTTAGAATAGAAGACTTAACAGAATAAGGTATTGATACTAATTCTGGGATAAGTGTGAAATAGAACATATCTGTTCTGTTTAAAGCATCGGGTCTTTATCAATAGAATGAGAATTGTACTAAATAAAGTCCAAAGTCAATCGTTAAGAGACCAATGTTAGAACAGACATTTTCACTCAAACACTGATCCTAACTCTAACCAATGGTGCAAAGGACTGGAAATATTTTTGGATTTTTCTTTTTTGATAAAAATGCAAAAATGGAAAAATTGAAAAAAAAATGCTAAGTGTTGAATTTCGGATGAGCCAAAATTCGGATGAACAGTGATCCGAATTTAGTTCAGTTTGAAATTCGGAAGATAATGCATGAAAATGTATGGAAGGGGACCGAATTCGGATGGAAGCATAATTCGGATGGGAACCGAATTCGGGCTAAATCCGAATTCGGATGCACAGTGATTGATTATGGAAAACTTAGAAAAATAATTGAAAATTTTAACAATGCTGAAATGAACCGAATTCAGATGCACAGTGGTCCGGATTCGGATGAACAGTGGACCAAATTCGGATGCACAGTGGACCAAATTCGAATGAAACAATTGAAAATTTGGAAAATTATCTAAGTAAATTCATTAGAAGTCCGGATGGTCCGAACTTCGGATAGTCCGAAATCGACACTTAGAAAATATTCTAGCATTTAATATTCATGCACATGCAATGTGAACAGTTAAAAAAATGTATAAAAATGCACGAAAATGCAGATCCTAGTTTAAGAACATGAAATGAACATTTTACGTAACTACACTATGCTATAAATAGCAAATTAAAGGTCCTAAAATAAGCAAAAACCGAAACCAAAAACCTTTAAAAATTTGAAAATTAAACACACTAAATAGGAAAGTAAAGACTGAAATAACGTTAAAAAGAGGTTACCTGATAGTGCCGAAGACTGAAAATGCAAGAAAAATGAAGAAAAACGGTGGCTTGATGAGCTTGAACGGTCAACAATGGTGGAAAGGGCGGTGGTTGTCGTCGTCGGTTGAGAGAGAAGAGGAGAAGGAAGCTTAAAGAAGAAGAAAGTGGGAGTTTGACCGTTGACCCGCCTATTTAAATGAAGGGAAGGTCGGGTCGGATAAGCATGGTCCGCGTGAAAAAGAGAGAAATGGGCCAACCGGGTTAAAAAAAATAGTTTCTACAGATTGGGCTAAACACATACAATTAAAAATTTGGACCAAAATTAAAACTAATAAAACAGAAAGCCCAAAAAAAATATTTTTGAATTTTTCAGATTTTTCTTTGAAAATGAATTTGAGACTAAGAAAAAAAAATAGAGAGTTTAAAGAAATAAAAATATTTTTTGGCTTTTTGATATATTTAAAAACACAAAATCGTTTGGTGATTTTCTGACATATTATATTAAACTTAAAATTCAAAAATTAAGCAACCTAAAACTTAAAATTATAGAGACATTAAAAACAACAAAATATATATACAAACATCCTAATTATACTCCCCCTCAGATAAACACCTATCCTTTTTTTTTTTTTTTTTTTTTTTTTTTTTTTTTTCTTTTTTTGATAAATTTCTTCAACCTTTTAACACTTGTAAGATACAGACAAACCTAGATAAATTTTGCGTTGTTAGTGCATACTGTGTGACGATAGCAGTCTAAGTATAGATAGTCTTTTGTAGTAGTTCAGGCTTTATAATTACAAGTTAATATATATGTTTGATCTTGGTTATATATGTTTCATCTTGTTTGTGATTGATGTTTACTTAAGTTCAAAGATATGTTCAAACATAAGTTCAAAGATAAGTTCAAGAACAAGTTCAAAGACAAGTTCAAGAATAAGTTCAAAGGCTAGGGTTTGAACTTAGTGGAGCTAAGTTCGAACATGTAGTGGACAAGTTCGTGTGGGCTTGGGCCTAAACGAACTTGTCTGAGCTAAGTTCGAATTTAAGCTCTATAATTAAGAGTTAATCTGTTTTCATTAGGGACTTTCGCAGATATTAGCATCCAGAGCTCGTATAGTGCACTACGAACTTGTGAAAGTTTCAGAGAGTCGTTTCGGAGAGATATTGTTAGGCACAAAAAGGCCTCAGTCAAACCTGCTGTACATCTGAGGGGGAGATTTTTAATCAAACCTGTTGATGCACTTGAAGGTAGAATTTAAGGCCTGTTATATGCCTTATTGAAACCTGAAAAGTGATTTGCAATATCAGCCCAAAGGTGTTTACCATGTTGCATTCGTTGCAACTAAGGCAGTTTGTCGAAGCTGTTCTGTCTGCTGAACAGGCTGGACATAAACTGTCTATGCTGCTCTGTTCTCTTGAGCAGCTTGGACAGTTTACAAGTGTTCTGTTCTTTGTGAACAGAAATTGTTCTTTGTGAATAGGTTAAGCACTTTAAGGAATATGTTTCCAAGTCCTCATGTATTGTTTTTGGCTACAAGATCAGTTTACAAGTCGAAGACAAAGTGGAAATAAGAACAGCACAACCTGGCCACGCTGTTCTGTTTCATGAAGACAAACGGATATCTGAAAAGGGTGACAGACCTTTTCTTATATCAAAATGGCATTAGCAAAAGAAAAAAGATGCAAAGTTGACATTCCTCTTTTGGTTAAAGCCTTATGCAACAGTGACAAAAAGGAAAAGACAAAGATTCTGGCATGTGAAGACAAATATACTTTATCAGAATGTGCAGAAAGGTGTTTTGTCCTTTTGAAAAGACTTTCCACTATCTCATCTGTCGAATGAAGAAGCTTCACTGAGATTCGCCTTTTGTGTATAAAAGGAAGCTTCTAAGGATTATAAGATATCAAGAGTGTGAAATCAGAACATGCATTGAAGTGTGTTATTCCATGCATGCAAATCTGCTTATATAAAACAGTAGAGTGTGTCTAAGCTGTTATTGTGTAAGCTGTCCATCTGAGTCTTGTAAAAATAGTGAGTGAATCTAAGTGAGCATAGTCAATGTATCTAGTCTGAGTGTGTCTTAAATTAGCTTAACAACTGTTGTATCTGTCATCTCAGCTTGAACCTTTCCGCATTCAAGCTTGTTTGTAATTAACACTTGTTAATTATATACACAAACATTGTGAAAAAGATTGTCAAGTTTTAAATAGCTGTATTCACCGCCCCCCCTCTACAGCTTAGAACTATACACTTGGGAAACCTTTTGGGACCTACAACTGCAAATTCCTCATCCTACTATGACAATGGGTCAATGGCCTAACCCCCAAAGTTCAATCATCTGAACTTCTCTGGTTGGAAGTGCAGATTGATGCTCTACTTAGAGAATCTGGATGTACAACTACCAGAGATAGTAATGGAAGGTCCCTATGCGTCAACCTCTGTTACTACCATAACTCCTGCTGTTGAAGGAGCTCCCCTGAAATCAGAACCTTTGAGAAGGGTAAAGCTCAATGGTCTGATTAATACAAAAGACTGGTTGCTCTGGATGCAAAGGCCAGGAATAACCTGGTTATCTCTCTGCCTGATGATGTGTTCAAACAGGTTGAGAAGATGAAGACTGCAAAGGAGATGTGGGATACTATGTGTACCGTCTATGATGGACCCACAATCACACTGGACAACAGGATTAACAATCGTGTTAGACAGTATGAACTCTTCTTTGCAAAACCAAAGGAGACACTCACAGAAACCTACACCAGGTTTACTGCTCTTGTTAATGATCTCAAAGCTGTTGGGATCAGAAAAGACAGCCTGGCCCTGGTGAACAAGTTCTTGGACATCTTTCCTGAAGAGTGGAACTACTTTTCTACCATCTTGGGAAATTCAGGTACCATCAAAGGTATGGATCTTGTAAACTTATATGGATCCTTACTAAATGATGAGCAGTCAAGGCAGCAGAAGAGAAATGCCTTGGAAATGTCCAAGAGAGGTGCTGCCTTGGTGGCCAGCGTGAGACAACCCGTTGGACAGGTATGTGATGTGTTCACAAAACCTGATCAACAGGCTGATGATGAAAGAGAGGACATGTCTGATGAGGAAGACAGTGCAGATCTTGCTGAACTTGATGATGAGCAGATGATAGCAATGCTTGTCAAGAGGTTCAACAAGAAGAGGTTTGGAAGAAATATTCTGCAGGGGAACTCAAATGCTGTCAAGAAGAAGGCATTTGATAAATCTAAAGCTGAGTGCTTCAAATGTGGCAAAACTGGCCATATAGCTGCTGACTGTGTGTCAAAAGCTGTTGGACAGTCTTTCAAACCATACAAGACTAACAGGGACGATGGCTATAGGGTTAAGTACCTTATGACCATGGCTAAGCTGAAAAAGTTGGAAAACTCAGTGGCTTCCAACAAGCAAAAGGGACTGATGGCAGAGACATGTGACTCGGAGGAGTCTGATTCATCCTCAGATGAAGAAGACAACAATTGTCTGATGGCCAATACTGATGTCCCATCAACTAGCAATTTCAAACAGGACTTGGCTGAAGCTGAAGCCTTCAGCAGCTTGGAGAACTGGAACACTACAATGATGTACAAGGTACAAAATTTTATGGCTTACAGTCTTGATGAAAAAGAAAAAAATGTTTGAATATATGTTAGTTGATTTAAAAGCTGCTGTTGAGAAACATAATGTTTTACTATCTGAAATCTCTAAGCTTAAAACTGATCTTGAAATTAAAACTAGTAAACTAGACAGTTTCCATAAGTTGGAAACTGAGCTTGATGCACTAAAACATATCAACTCTATTTTACTGGAAGAAAAGAGAGAAACAGATGTAAAACATGCAAAGCTTCAAAAGATAGTTGACTCTTGGTGCCAATCTGCACAAAAAGTCAGCCATTGCATCAGTCAGCAGATCCCTGCACAATTCCAAGCCTATCTTGGAGGGGATCTCGACAAAGCAACTTCCATTGTTGAGATTAATAATCTGAAAGATGACTTATCCACTCTTGGTGAGCTTCCCAGTACTTTCATCCAGAAAGTAAATGGAAAGCTGATCTCAACAAACAGGTTTGTTAGGCCTCAAAATACTGACAGCTTATGTGAAAAAGGAACAAAAGCTAATGATGGAATGTGTTCTCCATCAAATCAGCCTGCTAAGTGCTATGCTGATTCACACAAGCAAAAGAAAGGAAAACATACTCAAGCTGCAGCAGTGGACACTAAGCCTGTTGACAAAATAGGCTCTGGGTCCAAAGTTGATGGGAAGAGACATGTTAATCCTTTTGATGCTAAACATTTTGAAAATCAGTTTTCAAAAGGTAAGCAGCCTGCTTTCAACAAGGGTAAGTCTCATGTTGAAAGCAAATCTGCTGTGGTTTCAAATAAGTTTTCAAATCATAGTGGAAAACTGGTTATAAATGAAAATAAGTCTTTCAAAACCAGAAAAAGTGACTATGCTGATAGGCAACATCAGTCACATCTCAGTAAGGGCAAAGGCAAAGCCATTGCTCAGCCAGAGAAATCTGGGAATAACTTTCCCAAACCTGTGGAAGGTCACAAACTAATCAAGTTTCCTATTTATGACATCTGTCCTCCCAAAAAGAGGAAAGAAGAAACAGGCAAAGCTGTTGCTATTGTGCCATCCACCCAAGCTGTTGATTCATCGAAAAATAGTAATAAGTTTGCTAAACCTGCTGATAAAATCAACAGAATTAATTCAGAATGTGTTTCTGAAAGCTCTTCTTCCAAAAAGGCTAAAAATAGAAAATGCTATAAATGTGGGAAGAAGAAACACATGGCCAAAGACTGTCCTGAAACTAAGGACATGAGGCCTGTTGACTCTGCTAGTTCCATCATTACTAAAACAAGCAGTGTTGGAAGTAACTTAGTCAATGTGAGTGGTATCCAAACTGATACCATTCAAATAGGAAATATTAATGTGGATATCACTAGTCCATCAACACATGTTGATGAAGTAGGTGAACTCATCACTATGATGAGTTCCCCTGAAAGTAACTAATATTTTTCTATGACATTCTGCAGGACAAACAACCATCCCAGGTTTGGTACTTGGACAGTGGCTGCTCAGGGCAGATGACAGGTTGCAAGGACCTGCTGAATGATCTCAGGCCTGAAAAAGGGCCAAAAGTCACATTTGGTGACAATGTACAGGGATCCACTAAGGGATATGGAACTCTTAAAGCTGGTGCTGCAGTGTTCAAAAGAGTAGCCTATGTGGTTGGGCTAAAACATAATCTTGTTAGCGTAAGTCAACTGCGTGATGCTGGCTACAAGGTTAACTTTGATGAGCACATGGGTTACATATTGGATCCCCAAGGCAAAGTTGTGTTGTGTGCTCAACGGAAGAAAGGTGTATATGTTGTGGATATGAAATCTGCTAATCCCACAACTGAAACTTGCTTTGTCACAAGAACCAATGCAGACCTGAACTGGTTATGGCACAAAAGGCTGTCACACCTGAACTTCAAGAATATCAACAAACTCTGTAAGAAAGAGTTGGTAACAGGTTTGCCTTCTATGACCTTTGTTAAGGATAAACTCTGCACAGCTTGTGAGAAAGGCAAGCAGAGAAAATCATCTTTTAAATCCAAGCATAATTTTTCTATTGATACTCCTCTCTTCTCAATCCACATGGACTTGTTTGGACCAGTCAATGTCCCAAGTCTAGGAGGAAGAAGATACACTCTAGTAATGGTTGATGAGTTCTCCAGGTTTACATGGGTAATCTTCTTGAAGAGCAAAGGAGAGGCTGCTAGAGAAATCATTGGATTTGTGAAAAAGATGGAAATGCTGAACTCTGCTCAAGTAAAGCAGCTTAGAAGTGATCATGGTACTGAGTTCAGAAATAGTACTCTTGAGGAATTCTGTGAAGAAAAAGGGATCTCACAAAACTTTTCAGCAGTAAGAACTCCACAACAAAATGGAGTTGCTGAAAGGAGAAACAGAACCCTCATTGAAGCTGGTAGAACCATGTTGTGTGCATCTGGTTTACCTTCATCATTCTGGGCTGAAGCTGTTAACACTGCCTGCTTCACCCAAAACAGATCCTTAGTGGTGAAAAGGTTCAACAAAACTCCCTTTGAGCAAGCTTCTTCCATGTGTTTGGATGTCCCTGCTTCATTCTGAATCAAAGCGATCAACTGGCAAAGTTTGAACCAAAAGCTGATGAAGGTGTGTTTGTTGGATACTCTGCTATCTCCAAAGCCTACAGAGTGTACAACAACAAAAGAAAGGTGATAGATGAATCTATCAATGTCACCTTTGAAGAGTCCAGGAATGCCTCCACCAAAGCTGTTCCTGAATCAGTTTCAGGAGAATTCAACTTTGATGATCTCATGCATTCAAACAGTGAAGAGGACTCAAAAGCTTCCACTACATCAAGAGTGGAACCTGCTAACCATGATGGACATGATGATGATTATGTTGATACACCCTGTGTGAATAAATGTACTGACTTAATTACAACTTCATGTCTAGAACAATCAATGCTGATTTTCCTGGATCCTCTGCTGATGTGTTCAACAATGGAGAGTCATGCTTAACAAGTGAACAGGCTCAAGACATCAGTGTGTCTGAAAATCTTGAAAGCTGTTGAACAGGACCTGTTGAAGATGCAAACAACTCATGAGAATCCTCATTGAAAAATGATCCTAAGTGGATCAGGTGTCATCCCAATGATCAAATAATTGGTGACATCAACAAAGGGGTACAAACAAGATGGGACAGCTTAGGGAACTTTTGTATGTTCTCTACTTTTGTGTCTCTCATGGAGCCAAAGAAAGTGGATGAAGCACTTAAAGATGCCAATTGGATCACTGCCATGCAAGAAGAACTCAATCAGTTTGAGAGAAACAAGGTATGGAAGCTGGTCCCTGCTCCTAAAGGTAAAACTTTAATTGGCACCAAATGGGTTTACAGGAACAAGATGGATGAGCAAGGTCATGTCATTAGGAATAAGGCAAGACTTGTTGCTCAGGGCTATAGACACGAGGAAGGCATTGACTATGATGAAACATTTGCTCCTGTGGCCATGCTAGAGGTAATTTGTTTGTTTCTAGCCTACGCTGCTCATAAGAGCATGAAGGTATTTCAAATGGATGTGAAGAGTGCATTTTTGAATGGGAAGCTGCAAGAGGAAGTTTATGTCAAGCAGCCTCCAGGTTTTGAAAATGAACATCATCCAGGTTTTGTCTATAAGTTGGACAAAGACCTCTATGGTCTAAAACAAGCCCCTAGAGCCTGGTATGACACTCTTACTGATTTCCTTATGAGCAATGGGTAATCCAGAGGTAAAGTGGATACCACACTGTTCATAAAGAAGGTGAAGTCTGATATTATGCTTGTTCAAATTTATGTGGATGACATAATATTTGGTTCTACTAATGAACAATTATGCAAGAATTTTTCACTACTCATGAAATCCAAATATGAAATGAGTATGATGGGAGAACTTACTTTCTTTTTAGGATTACAGGTTAAACAAACCTCAACTGGAATTTTTATAGATCAAAGAAACTATACTTTAGATCTATTGAAAAAGTTTAAATTTGATCAAAGTTCTCCTATTAAACCCCAATGGCAACCAATGTAAAATTGGATGCTGATGCCAGTGGCAAAGCTGTTTCAGTAACAGCTTACAGAGGCATGATTGGGAGCTTGTTATACTTGACTGCTAGTAGACCTGATATTATGTTTGCCACCTGTCTGTGTGCTAGGTTCCAAGCTGATCCAAAGGAATCTCATCTAGCTGCTGTTAAAAGAATCTTCAGATACCTGAAGGGTACACCAGGTTTGGGTCTTTGGTATCCCAAACACTCAAGCCTGGAACTAACAGGTTATTCAGATTATGACTTTGCCGGCTGCAGGCTAGATAGGAAAAGCACAACAGGTGGATGTCAACTCCTTGTTGGAAAGTTGATCAGTTGGTGTAGCAAGAAGCAGAACTCAGTTTCTACTTCTACTACTAAAGCTGAGTACATTGCTGCTGGAAGCTGCTGTGGGCAGATTCTGTGGATGCAGCATCAGCTTGAAGACTATCAACTTGTATATAGGAAAATTCCTATTCTGTGTGATAATACAAGTGCCATAGCTATCTCCAACAATCCATTGTTTCACACGAGAACAAAGCATGTAGAGGTCAGACATCACTTCATCAGGGATCATATTCAGAAAGGTAATGTGGAGGTAAGTTTTATTTCCACGGATGAACAGCTTGCAGACATTTTCACCAAACCTCTTGATGAAAACAGATTTAACTATCTAGTAAGAAAGCTGGGCATGTTAAACAAAAGTGACTAAGTGTCCAAAATGTTCTAAGTCATTATATGTCTCACACTGCTCACATTTCGCAGAACAGCTTAGACAGAATAGGCTATGCATGTTCTATACTTAGCCATTTTCTACAAAACTTGAACAGCTTGAGCGTATAACAGGTTTGACAAACACAGTTTGTATGTCAAGCCTGATCTGATAATCAAACCTCCACCCTGCTCACTCTTTCAATCTGTCATACAAGACACTGTCTTGTAACCTGATCAGCTATTTAACACAATCTGTTCCAACATAGCTGAATAGGTTGAAGGAGCAGCTTGAAGAATGAACAGCTTGTGACGACCCTGCTCATCACAGGTTTGACCATAAGCTTAGATCATCAGTTTCAAATTACCTTTCTTCACAATTAAGTTACTTAATTTTTGTTTTTATTTAACTTAATTACTGCGGATAATGTGGGTTTACGTGTGTTAGTGATTAAAAAGGGCTCAAGTGGTCTGACAAACGGTCTAACATGGACAATCGTTCCGTTTTCCGTTAACGAGTTTTTCAAATCAACCGCCCAAATGTTTCTCTCTCATACCCACTCACATGCAAATCCTATAATACCCCCTACTGTTTCATCTTCGTCTTCCTCACTACTTCCATAAATTCCTAAGAACCCTAACAATCGACTAAGTGTCCTGTGCTTCTGCTACTTTCACTACTTCCTAAATGGCTCACCGAAACAACCCCATTCTACCAGTGTTTGTGGGTGCTGATGTTCAGAAACATCCATCAGTCACCACAATGCTGACCTTGAAACCTACCAACTACCTTGCTAACCTAACCATCCCCAAATACTATGTGGGGAAAAGCTACGAAGAAATGGTGGAGTTTTTGAAAGTACATCCGTTGAACTATGCCATGAGTGCCACTCCTGGTGTCCTGTACCAGGAGATGGTGTATGAGTTTTGGTACACCTGTGCCTACAACCCAGACACCAAAGTCATTAAGGGAAATATACTCAATGGGACTCAGACCATTGAGATCAACATTCGTCTGATTAGGTAAGCTCTTCGACTCCCTGTGGCTGAAACATATGATCAGCCACAGGCTGAAGATGAACAGATGAAGAATCTGCTGCACTTCTGTGGTGTAGCAGAACCAAAAGTTGGAGCTACGCTGTTCAGAAAGGATTTGTCTCCTACTTACAGCTTCTTGTTTGCCTCAGTGGTTATGTGCTTCAGCAGTAAAGTTGGTTCCTTTGACCAACAAAGCCATGATGAGATTCCTATAGTTCTACAGTTGGTGGATGGGACTACTATCAACATGGCCAGATGAATTTTTATGAATCTGAGGAATCTGGTGCAACAGGAGACACGTCTAGCTGCTGTTCGTTACCCCAGATTTCTGAGCCTCATTTTCAAGCACGTTTGTGGTGAGCATATGTATAACTCTCAGCCTTTTTCTTCATATTGCTGCATTTCCTGTAATAGGAAATAGAGTTTTCTACACGCCGGTTCTCCCAAATGTGCCTCTTCTATCTACTCCAATGAGGAGGTTGTTAGGATTGGTGGAAGGACCCTCTGATGTGAGGGTGGATCCAGAAGCTGCTCCCAGAAGAAAATCCAAAGCCAGCGCCAAGCTTGTTAAAAGGACCCTAGAAACAACTGAAGCTGGGCCTGTCCACAAGAAGGCCAAAACAGCTCAGTCTGAGTCTGCACCCACAGCCTCTGTGGCTGATGGGGAGCAAGCTCCTCACCCTGGTTCATTTTTTGAACCTGAAGCCTCTGTCCAATCTGAACCTCTCACCTCTCCATAATCACCCACCTCCTCTCTCAAATCCTACCAAAGAAAATCCCTTGGCAAAAAGAAACCAAAAACCACAACAGCCCAAACTAGCCCTCTGTTCCCTCTCAACAGGGTTCAGTTGAAAAAGAAGCTACCCCTGCTGCTTCTCCTATTTTGGGAGAAGGATCCGCACAGCCTGCTTCACTCCATCCTGTGTCAACCCAAGTCAGCCTAGACCCTCTGGTTCCTCCCAACAGGAGCCAGTTGTACATATGGAGACAGCCACATCCACTATTCCAGCCTCCCAACAGGATGAGAATATTGAAAGACAGGAGTTCTCTCCACTCCAAACTGAGTCCACACTGTCCCCACCTCATACTTCTCTACACCCTGAGTCTGCACGAGGTGCCCACACTGCTGGCTTAGACCAACCAGCAGCTCAGCCTCAAACTTCTGTTCCTCATGATGCAACTGTTCTACACCAAACAACTACTGAAGGACCAACCACTCAGGCTGATGAACCTCAGGGAACAGAACATCCCTTTGGTGAGGCTGCTCCCATATTGCAAACTCCAACAGCAGCCTTCACCACTGCTGATGTTGAAATGCAAATCCCATTTCCCAATGATGAGGTACCTTTACACCAAGGTACTGCAGAGGGAACCACAACTGGCCTTCATGAAGGTGCTGCAACACAAGCAGCATCTGAAAGGCTCCCAACATCTACCTCCTCTCCTAGTGATGCAGCTATAGCCACTGCTGAAGGACCTATTGATCCCTCCAAGCTGGCCACATTACTTTTGCCCAGGCTATGGAGCTTCTTTCCAAAATACCCTATCCATCTATATCACATCCCCATACACCAGCCTCATCCTCTTCATCTCCATCTACTCACTCCAAACAATCCACCCATACACCTCCATCCCCTAAAGACCTACCTTTGAAGGATCAACTTTCCTTGCTGACCAACAAAGTTGGTTCTTTAGAAACCTCCATGCCTTCTCTACCCTCTCTCATTTCAGACTCTGTGTCTGAACAACTTAAGGGATTCTTTGATGTGTTCAAGAATTCCTTTCCATCCACCCCTCAAACTGACACCTCCTCTCAGCTGCTTGCACTCACTGCACAGCTGCAAAGTGTCTCCACTTCCCTCTCCTCAATTCTTTCACACCAACAGGACTCTGTGTCCTCTATGACAGCCATTTCCCAACAGCTGTCCACTCTCCTCACCACTTGCAATACTACACTTCCTACCACCTTGGCCAGCCTAAACACTCTCATCGTTTCTCTATCAAATTCTGTGTCAGCAAACCTTGCTGATGTGCAGGAATCTCTTGAGTTACATCTTGCACAGCTTCAAAGTTTGCTATTCACAGCTTCTGATAGAGAAAATATTCTTAAGCTGACCTCTTTTGCTGATTCTCAATCCTCTTCTCTTCAAACCTGTCTTTCCTAAATTGCAGAGGTGAAGGGTAACCTGGCTTTCTTAGTGCATAGCCTGGTTGGTTCCAAGCCTGCTGCCAAAACTGCTTCAAAGCCTGCTGAATTTGTTTCTTCAGACAGCCCAGTTGTTGAAGGTGCTGTACATCTCCTTCAAAGGGGGAGAAGTTGTCTGCCTCTAAGACTAAGTCTAAGTCTAAGGGGGAGAAAACTTCTTCTCCTAAGGAGACATCAGCTCCTACTGGTCAAACAGCAGGTGCATCTGAAACAAGTACTGGTCCAGCTAAGGGTGTCTCTCATCTACCTGAAGCTGCTCAGCCTACTCAGGCTGAATCTCCAAACCCTGCACAGTCTAAGGGGGAGGAATTCATCTCTGAGGACAGGCCAAGCAGCAGAAGGAGGCATTTCATACTGGAGGAAGAAGAAGAAGAAGAAGACATTCCTAAAGCTGTTACTACAACAACAGCTAAAGGAAAAGAAAAAGCAGTGGTTGATCCTGACCACCAGAAAGCAGCAGAGCTTAAGTTTGACAAAGCCAGGGCCAAAGAAATGGATGTTCCCCTTGAAAAATACTATAACTCAGAGATGAACAGCTCAAAGCCCTGGAAATACTCAGAAAAGAAGAAGAATCTGCCAAAGCTGCCATATCTCTTGCATTCATAGAGGCAAGCAAAACCAAAATGCCTTCTTTGGATGTACAGAGAACACTGCTGTAAGTTGCTAGAGAATCAGCTGGTGAGAAGGGAAGTGTACAGGAAAAGGGTGCTTTGGTCTCTGTGACCAAACCAAAGCAAGCATCCTCTGCAAGAGCCGAGTTCCACTTTGACAACTTGGCAATGAAATAGTTTCATGATGTTGCTGATAGAAGGCTAGCCAAGGAAGTAATTGTCAAAGCTGTCCCCACATCAAGAAAAGGCAAACAGTGGAAATTGCAAATTACCAGAATGGGTGCAACGAGCCCAGAACTGGAAACTTATGACTACACTATTGTTGCACAGATGGGGTACAGGGAATGGGTTGAGCTGGCAGTTGCCCTGAGCCAGTCTAAGTCTGAAACGGCTAAGACTGTCAGGGCATATGTTAAGAAGCTGATGGAGAGAGTGAAAGATCTTGGCCTAATCTAAAAAGAAGTAAGTGAGGGTGTCTCTGTGACATACCCTAAAATAAAGGCCAGGAGAACAAGTAAGGATTCTGAGCTGGAGGAGCTACTCATCTTAATTGAACAAGGTGATTATGCTATTGAGATAAAAGGAATTAATTACAACCTGCCTAGTGGAGTAGAGTTTGAAGAAGGCATAATTATTGAAGAACCTGAGTTGGGGGCATTTTTTTTAGATCCCTTAACACAGAAAAAGTTCTTTCAAAGAGCATCAGATCTTTACAAGGTGGATCTGAGACAGCTTGCAGCCTTCAGACTTGCAACTTCATTCAGGCAATTAAGCAGGTGGAGAGCAGCCATCTAGGACCAGCTCAGAAGCTTTTATGAGATAGGAGAACTTCAAGATCCCAAGTTTAGGATCCTCAGAATTAAAATTCAAGATCTGGAGGAAACAAGGGATGAAGTTGAAAAGATGTTTGAAGGACCACCATCACTGGAGTGAAGTCCACCTACCATCAGGGTAGGTGAAGAATGGAAGCTGTCCATCTGTTGGACAGGCTTGCCGTTATCTGCTCCCAAAATCAATAGTCCAAAGTGTTGAACTTTTTGTTTGTACATTAGTTGTAACCTGTTACATATGTTGTAACTTTTCTTATTTACATTAGTTGTAATATACATTAGTACATTAGTTGTACTTTTGCAAAAAGCATGTGTTGTTTATGTAATCAAAATCAGTATATATAAACTGATCTTTTACTTTACTTAAATGTTGTAATTTCTTTTCAGCAAGATGTATTGTAAAAATGTATAGTGATTATTGATTAAATCAGCTTAGACTGATTATTGCAAATAGGGGGAGATTGTTAGGCACAAAAAGGCCTCAGCCAAACCTTCTGTACATCTAAGGGGGATATTTTTAATCTAACCTGTTGATGCAGTTGAAGGTAGAATTTAAGGCCTGTTATATGCCTTATTGAAACCTGAAAAGTGATTTGCAATATCAGCCCAAAGCTGTTTACCATGTTGTCTTCGTTGCAACAAAGGCAGTTTGTCCAAGCTGTTCTGTCTACTGAACAGGCTGGACATAAACTGTCCACGCTGGTCTGTTCTCTTGAGCAGCTTGGACAGTTTACAAGTGTTCTGTTCTTTGTGACCAGAACTTGTTCTTTGTGAACAGGTTAAACACTTTATGGAATATGTTTCCAAGTCCTCATGTATTGTTTTTGGCTACAAGATCAGTTTACAAGTCGAAGACGAAGTGGAAAACAGAACTGGACAGCCTGCCCACGTTGTTCTGTTTCATGAAGACAAACGGGTATCTGAAAAGGGTGATAGACCTTTTCTTATATCAAAATGGCATTAGCAAAAGAAGAAAGATGCAAAGTTGACATTCCTCTTTTGGTTAAAGCCTTATGCAACATTGACAAAAAGGAAAAAACAAAGACTCTGCCATGTGAAGACAAATATACTTTATCAGAACGTGCAGAAAGGTGTTTTGTCCTTTTGGAAAGACTTTCCACTATCTCATCTGTCCAATGAAGAAGCTTCACTGAGATTCTCCTTTTGAGTATAAAAGGAAGCTTCTAAGGATTATGATATATCAAGGGTGTGAAATCAGAACGTGCATTGAAGTGTGTTATTCCATGCATGCAAGTCTGCTTAAATAAAACAGTATAGTGTGTCGAAGCTGTTCTTGTGTAAGCTGTCCATCTGTGTCTTGTAAAAACAGTGAGTGCATCTAAGTGAGCATAGTCATTGTATCTAGTCTGAGTGTGTCTTAGATTAGCTTAACAACTATTGTATCTGTCATCTCAGCTTGAACCTTTCCGCATTCAAGCTTGTTTGTAATTAACACTTGTTAATAATATACACAAACATTAAGAAAAAGATTGTTAAGTTTTAAATAGTTGTATTCACCCCCCCTCTACAGGTTAGAACTATACACTTGGGAAACCTTTTGGGACCTACAGATACACGTGTCGGGTCATTCGTCGTGACGGCTATCATTGTGTTAGTTTCCGGTTTCC
Organism: Centrapalus pauciflorus; assembly: GCA_020465985.1. Taxonomy (NCBI): domain Eukaryota; kingdom Viridiplantae; phylum Streptophyta; class Magnoliopsida; order Asterales; family Asteraceae; genus Centrapalus; species Centrapalus pauciflorus. The sequence continues at coordinate 202,883 of JAANYP010003169.1, forward strand.
GTGTGTGTGATCGATCCATTAAACCCGTAACGAGGATTTCGCACTCGTTGGAAGGTGTCGTGTCAAGATCAGATCCGTAGGTAGGTGACCTTACAAGTGGTATCAGAGACATGAAGAATGTTCATCGTGTTCTTTGTGTTCATATATAAATTCTTGGTTTCTTGACGTTCTTAACGGAAAAATCACATTTTCTAAGTTTTCCGAGTTGTACAAGCCAAGGTAACGGAGAAAAAATCACATTTGTTCAAGTTTTTCAGTCGAAATTAGTGTTTTTAGTCATAAAAACACTGATTTAATATGAAATCTTTAAAAAATCAAATTTTTGGCCGTTTCTCGAACTTGCGGTGCTCGAACTTAAGGGGGTATTAGGGTTCATTCAAACTTGTCAGAATACGCTCCTCTCGAAGTTAATTTAGTGCTTCATTCGAATTTAGCTGAGGTTCGAACTTGTCAGAATCGAATTTGTCAGATTCGAAGTTGTCAGAAACGAACTTGTGAAATTCGTACTTGTCAGAAATTTAGGGTTTCTTCGAACTTGTCAAACATTTCTAGGGTTTTCTCGAAGTTGCAGTCATTCGAACTTGTTGAGTTCGAACTTAAAGAAATTCGAATTTAATTTTCAAACGAAATTAAAAATAAATTAATTCAGACTTACCTAAGTTTAAAGGGTTTATTTTAAATTAATTTTTAAATTAAATTGTTTAAGTTCGAAAACAAAAAGTTAGAAAGAATGTCGAGTTTGCAAAAATTCATAGAAATGGACCACGAGTTCGGCAAAGCAAATTCTCCGCCGAAGCTGATGAAACTGGATGATTATTATTGGTGGAAGGATAGGTTTGCTGATTTTGCTCGATTTAACGACATGCGTATGTGGATTTGCATCGATGAGGGATATATTCCTCCTACGCAAGAGTTAGAGGGCAGACAAAGAGTATTAACTTATCAGAATATGAAAGATGATGACAAGAAACTTTATGAGGCCGAGAACCGAGCTCTCTCAATTATCAGGATGGCGTTACCTCAAGAAATTCTACACACTTTAAGAAATCATAGGACTTCTAAAGAGCTATGGATGCTCTAGAGAAGAGGTGTGAGGGAAATCCATGGGTTCGCAAGGGTAGAACTGAGTTGCTGAAACATCAATTTGCTATTTTCAAGGCTTTGAAGAATGAGACGTTTGATGAGACAATCACTAGATTCTATCATGTGTTAACTGAGCTTGACAATCACAATGTCGATTATCAAGAGACCGAGAAGATAGAAAAGCTTCTAGATGCTTTACCGGCGAAGTGGCAGATGTACACAGCTTTAATAAAGCATGATGAAGAGAAGTTCGAGACTCTCACTATTGAAGGTGTAATTGGAAAGAAAGAACGGTAGTTTTTTAAGGTCACCTACCTACGGATCTTATCTTGATGCGACACCGTCCAACAAGTGTGGAATCCTCGTTAGGGGCTTAACGGATCAACCACGCATACTGAAGCACAGAGACAAACACAATGATAGATGTAACGTCGAATGTCCCGACACGTGAATCTCTCCAAACGACTCTCTGCAATGCTCACAAGTTCGTAGGTGCACAATACGAGCTCTGGGCGTTAATCTCTGCAAAAAGTTCTTTATCAAAACTGATTAAACCTTAATTATAGAGCTTAAGTTCGAACTTAGCCCAGACAAGTTCGTGAAGCCCCAGCCCACGAACTTGTCCACCATAAGTTCGAATCTAGCCTTTGAACTTATTCTAGAACTTGTCTTTGAACTTGTTCTAGAACTTATTCTTGAACTTATTTTTGAACTTACCTTTGAACTTATGTTTGAACTGATCATTGAACTTATTCTTGAACTTACTTTTGAACTTATGTTTGAACTTATCTTTGAACTTATGTAAACATCAATCACAAACAAGATCAAACATACATAACCAATATCAATTTCAATGCCTGAACTATTATAAAAGAACTATCTACATTTAGACTGCTATCGTCACACAGGATACACTAACAGACTCCCCATTGACGATAGCTTCTTCAAGATCTTCTATTTCATCTTCAAAGTAAAACATTACTTCATCATCATCAATATCGGCCAAGGCTCCAATTATATCTTGATCGATTAACTCTGACGCCTCTGGAGCCTTGCCTTTATCTTGACCTTCTCCTCCTCCTGTACCCGATGACCCAGGCTCCCCCTGAATATTAGTTTGCTGAGCAGTCTATTGAGAAAGATCTGCTAGCTCACTATCTTTCTGCATGCCGGGATCACCTTCTTCATCATCAGCTCTCCTTATTCCCCTTAATTCATCTCCTCGACAACTGCTCTCCCCCTGAGCTTGTAGATCTTTCACAAATTGCTCCACAAGGGTCTGCAGTGTCAGGATCTGGGACTGTTGAGCTGAGACTATCGTTTGTAACTTCTCATTTTCTAGTTCCAGCCTTGGGTTATGCTGCTGCAACTTATTCACTGCTTGAGACAGTTGAAATATTTGGATTGTCTGGAAATCTACTATGCTCTTCAGCTCGGTGAAATGATGATTTTCAATGAATGGAGTGGAGGTGGATGGAATGGAGGCGGATGTGGATGGAGCGACGAAAGATGTGGATGGAGCGGCAGTTGAAGTAGATGGTATAGCAGCAGAAATAGACGGAGCTCCCTACATAAAGCGATGTTTTTTTGCCCTGCATAAAGCGATGTCTTTTTGCCCTTTGTTAAGTGGCAATTGGGGCTTCTTCTTCTATCACAAAATCTGCATCTCCTTCTTCCTCATCTCGGAGAGCAGGGCGAGTCACCTTTGTTCTTCGAACAACAACTATTGAACCATATCTTTCGATCGTAACAGCTGGCTCTTCAGCTTCTGTCTCTTCTAAACTTGATTCAGATTCAGATTCAGAGGCGGTCTCGACTTGACCCTCAGCCTGTTCCCGAGCCTCTGCTCCTTCTTCACGTCCTTCTGTGCCTTCAGGTTCGGCAGCAGGAGGTTGATACTCATCAATTTCCCTAAATATCTCCTCCATGCCCGTTGGTGGTTCCAAAATCTCATGAACCAACTGTTCAGCTACACTTTCTTGAGCTGCGGCTCCTTGTTCCCATATTTCTTCCAACGTCTGTTCCCGTAGGTCTAGCTGTGGTGCCGAAATGGATGGCCCACCAGCTTCTGTAACAGATTGGGAGCGGGGAATCGTTCGTGCAACCGGAGTGCGTCTTGTCGGTGCTTGTGCTATTGGCTGTTGGGGTTGCTGCTGCTATTGTTGTTGTGGGGGTGCTTCACCAATCAAGTTATCCCCTTCGGGAGAAAGAAAATCTGGATCAATAATTGCACCGAACAGAGGAGCCACCTGAGGCCTGAATTGCTCAGCCCTTCGTGCATTGTGGGTCTGGCAATCCAAAATAATTCGCTTATCTATGATTGCAACTCCAGATTGCTTAGGCAGCGGTGGCAGATCCGGCAAAAAAAGGCGAATAATCATCATGATGAAGCGGGGATACCTTAAAAATCTTTCTCTGGCAGGGGCAATTATCTGATGAACGAACTTCCCGAAGAACATCTCCGAGAAGCCGAACGCCTTATTGTACACCAGGGCAATCAATGCTGACTGCAACGTTGACACCATCGTGTCGAATCCTGCTTTCTTTGGTGCAAAACACACAATGATAATGTGGACCAAATACCTCCACTGCCCTATTAACCCGCTCTTCACATAGGACGCCTTTGTGATAACCTGAGCATAGCCCATTCGTAGAAAGGCATCTTGCCTTATGGGCATTGGAAAATCTATCGGTCCGGCTTCCTGGTCTTCAGTTCCCGATTGCAAAATTTGTCTCAAGAGGTCCACAGAAAGACTATCTGGCGACTACCTACTCTTGTACGCAACACACTAGGGGTGACAGTGCAATCCACCTGTAGATGCTGCCAAAACTGTCTCACATAGGTTAGAATAACCGGTAGATTATGCGTTAGCGCATAGGAGACTCTGGATTGCGTCAGAAATTCAATCATTTTGCGGTATGGCTGAGCCTCCGGCAACTGGAGATCGACAGCCATAACCATATTGTGCTTATTGTAAAATGCACGATCTCCCATATCTGCACACAAAGTCACAAGAAAGTTATAAATTAATTTAAAATTAAATTTGTTATATTCGAACTTGTATAACTTCAAATTTGATTAAGTTCGAAGTCTAACACATTCGAACTTATACAAATTCGAGATTTTAAAACCTTCGAACTTAATTAAGTTCGAGACAACCATTAGAACATGACTGACTTCGAACTTATAGATATTTCAACAAGTTCGAACTTTCTGACATGTTCGAACCTGAAGAACATGTTCAAAGTCGGTAACTTTCAACATTAAAATCATAATTTTAACCCTATTTGACTTAATTAACAGTGTAATCTAGTCCTATTAGGTTCTAATCAAGATTATGTATCATCAATTTTAAGATTTTGCTTTTAAAACTTGTGATTTAAAGTCACCGAGTTTTAAAGGACATAAAACTCAGAAATGGTCGATTTTAGCCAGAAAGAAGTCCTAAACTAACACTTACTTAGTATTAGGTTGTTCAATACACCTTAATGTGTATATATGTTTGAGAAACAGTACGAAACTTCGAGAAATAGGAGCAAATTCGAAAAGCCGAGAAGTTCGAAGTTAATTTCGAAATCGCTCTTGACAAGTTTGAGAAAACAAAATCAAGGGTAGATGACTTAAATGAAGTACTGTTGACCTGTTTATATCAAACACCTTCGAACTTAGCTTAAGTTCGAACTTCCCGCAAGTTCGAAGGTAACTTCGAATTTGTCTGGTATTTCGAACTTCACTGAAAATTTTGAAAATTCTTGAATAAAATCCAACTTTTTCAACTCTTTCATTTAACGGAATTTTTTCCAACTTTGCAAAAACATTCACACTAAGCAAAAAATTTTCACGCAATATTTGTTTCTTCAACTAAAAATGCATCCTAGTAACTTTGACCTTTATCCTTCTTAACATAAAATAAAATAAAAATAAACTAAAGATAAACCAAAATTAAAATTACTCAAAAATACATTTAAAAAATAAAACTTATACTAACTAAATATTTTTGCGAGATAGTCAAAGAAGGTTCAATGAGATAGCAGTGTCAAACACACTTTCAGTATTTCATTTTCACACTTAGGAATTTTTATTCCCTTGATTGTTTCTCGTGATATACATTCCAAGTCGATTGTCGGTATGATTTTCCCTTTAAACATTCAACACTTTGGAAATTCTTTGGCCTTTTTATTTATCAAGAAACTACCTTACGTGTCCCAAACGTCGGACACAGTTCTGTATTTACATACAATAGAGTGTCTTAGTTTGTCTTAGAGTTCTTTTTAAGTTAGCAAGACAACGGTGACAGGTCTGTAGTCACGTACAACAAAGCGCCTTATCTTTCTAGCTTAAGTCAAAACAGCGGTGACAGGTCTGTACTTACGTATAACAAAGCGACTTGTTTTGACATCCTTTTTCTTTTAAAACTTTTTCATTCTTTATTCAAGATGTATTTTGATGTTGCTATACATCCCCCACATAAATTTGCATACCTCAATTATAATCATTGTCTGTATGTCTCTAACATAGAAATTAAGACCTTTTGGTCATACATCTAAGTTAGTTACACATATGACATTTTCTTGATTGTTTTATTAGCTGTTACGATTTCCTTTGTGTATTATGCCTAGCAACATATCAGACAAGAATGTGTATATCACAAAATATTTATGGTGCATTATGTGTGAAAGCTCAACAGTTAGAGTTTGTTTAAACGGTGTCAATTTTTCGTCACTTTGAACCTATGATTCTAAGACTTAACTCATTTTTCGATATTCTCATTTTTTGAAACTTTTATGATTTTCTCTCTTTTTTCTTTTGTTTTTCACTTTTAAGATAAATAAGCTGATAAAGTAACCTACTAACTTACTATAAAAGGAAAGAAAGTATACTAAACTACTAACTTACTTTAAAAAGAAAGGAAAACTACTAAGGTCAAGTTACTCTGCATTATGCATACCATTTAGTTGAACTAACAACTCAAAGCGTGACTTATCAAATGCTTTAGTGAATAAATCTGCATTATTGTTTTCCGTTGCAACTTTTACCAGTTTTATCAAATTCTTTTCAGCACAATCACGTATGAAATGATGTCTTATGTCTATGTGCTTTGTTTTACTGTGTTTAACTGGATTATTAGTTATAGCAATTGTTGACTGATTATCTATCCTAATAGGAGTATGAGTGTAAGTCAAACCGTAATCCCGCAATTGTTGTTGTATCCACAAAACCTGTGAACAACAACTACCAGCAGCTACATATTCGGCCTCGCATGTTGATACGGCTACCGAAGTTTGTTTCTTGCATTGCCTGGATACGAGCCTCCCTCCAAGGAACTGACAACCTCCAGTTGTTGATTTCCGGTTCAAGCTACATCCACCATAATCAGAATCTGTGTATGCCTCCAATTCCAGATCTCCATCTGCATGATACCAAAGTCCCAGCTTCGGTTTCGACATTAAGTATCTCAGAATTCGCTTCACGGCTCTCAAATGCATCTCTTTTGGATTTGCTTGAAACCTAGCATAAATACATACAGCAAACATAATGTCAGGTCTAGAAGCAATTAAATACGTGAGTGACCCGATCATGGCCCGATATAGAGTCGGATCCACATCAGTATCACTTTCTACCCGGTCGGAGATTGTGATTCATTTGAATCGGAGTACTAAAGTGTGCGGTCAGCTTTGTTCCTTCCATCCCGAAGCGTTCCAGAATGTCGTAGACATACTTCGTTTGATGGATAAACATTCCTTCTTTCCTTTGTTCAACTTGAAAACCCAGAAAGAAATTCAGCTCTCCCATAGCACTCATCTCAAACTTTGACTTTATGGCCTTTTCAAAGTCTTTGCACATCTACTCGTTCGACGACTCGAAAATGATGTCGTCTACGTACACTTGTACCAAGATAAAGTCTTTTCCTTTTCTTTTCACGAACAATGTACAATCAATTCTCCCTCTTTCAAACCCGTTGTCCAAAAGATGAGTTGACAACGTCTCATACGACGCCCTTGGTGCCTGATGCAATCCATACAGAGCCTTATCAAGTCGATATAATCTGTCTGGATACTTTGGATCAGTAAACCCAGGCGGCTGTTCGACGTACACCAATTCCTTCACCTTGCCGTATAGAAATGCACTCTTTACGAGTAACTATACCTCGATCATCCCCTTTACACTTAAAGGCCCATTTGGTCCCTACTGCAACTTCTCCTCAAGGTAACGACACTAACTCCCACACTTCAAGTTTTCTGAATTGTGACAGTTCTTCTTGCATGGCTTCAACCCAAGAGTTGTCTTTCAGTGCCATTTGGACATTCTTCGGTTCTACTTTTGAGATAAAACACAAGTATAAACACGTGTGGTATGCCTTAGAGTCATTGATCATCGATAACAGCACTGTGTTATTATTCACACTACTCCTAATTCTCACACCAGTATTCAGATTCGCTATGATGCTTTCAATTTGATGATCCTTGTTTATCCTCGATGTCTCAATCTCATCGACTTGAAGATTCTCTCCTAAGTTTGATCCTATTTCACCTAACTGGGGTACGACTTCAGACTTTACATTCTCTTCCTCATGATCACTGTTCTCGAAGTTAGAAGTATTCGTCTGATTCTCATTCGTAGGTAAATCAGATTCATTCTCTGTTGGAGACCCATCTTCTGTCGTTGTAGGCTCAGATGTTGATGGAATGCTCGACATTGGAAAACCTTGATAGTCATCATTAAGGTTTAATGATGAGAAGTCATTCTCCACTGTACCTGCATTTCCACTAAATAGTATGTTAAATGATTCAAACGAAGAGTCATAATCAAATAACAATTCCGGACCAGTTTAGGATTCATGTGAACAACTTGTTACATCTATGTTAAACACAATCTCAACCGTACTATTTGTTTTGTTAAAAACCCCTTTGTTTGGTGAGTTCAGGACATAAACTAGGAAGTATCCTTCGTAAGCCTTTTCACCAATCTTAGGTTGATGTTTTGATTTCAATAAAGTACACGGTACCCCAAACGGTTCAAAGCCAGTTAAATTAGGTGGTCTTTTATTCAGAACTTCATAACAGGTTTTGTTCAGTGATTTGACAGTAAGGACCTGATTTAAAACATGACACGTGGTATTCAATGCCTCCCCCCAAAACATGGTAGGAAGCTTTGAATCTGAGAGCATTGTCCTTGCTGCCTCAATCAAAGTCCTGTTCTTACGTTCTGCCACCCCATTATGTTGTGGCTCATATGGTGCACTAAATTGATGCACTATGCCTTTGGATAGGCAATATACACCAATTACTGTGTTTCTAAATTCGGTTCCGTTATCACTCCTGATACGTTTTACTTTCGTCCCGTATGAGTTCTCTACTTGGTCTAAGAACCCAATCAACTTTCCAGCTATTTCGTCCTTTATACCTAAAAAGAAAAACCTAAGAAAAACGTGAGTAATCATCAGTGATAACTAAACAATACCAACTACCACCTATACTCCTTTTGTTGATTGGACCGAAAAGATCCATATGCAGCAAATCGAAGGTGCAAGCTATCGAGTTCTGAGTCTTTGACTTATGTGACTTCTTGTGTTGTTTCCCTTTTGTCAGTGGGCAAGGCTTGATGGATCAGATATTCAGCCCTTTTCTCAGCATGTTGCCTGTCTCGCTCTGCCTCATTTGCAGGTTCACGTTCTACTTTAGATGCGAGAACAGGTGGGTTGGCTTCGGGTCTTGCAGCAATATCCCGATAATAGATGACTGGGCCTTCGAAAATGGATTGGAGCATAAGATTGCCATTGGGTTGTATACTGACAAATTTGAGAAATCTGGACTTCCACTGCTCGTATTCATCCGGATACAGAATAGGTGGTCTGTTCTCGGATCCTAGGACAAGGGCCTCTCGAGACATGATTTATAGTGCTGAGTGGAAAGAATGAGATCTTGAAGGTGGAAACTAGATTAGGATTAGAAGAACTTCGGATGAATAGTACCTCAGATGGTATGAAGTTCGGATGAACAGTGAGTTCGGATGGGGTGAATTTCGGATGAATAGGAACTTCGGATGGGACGGACATCGGATGAACAGCGGAGTCCGGATGAACAGTGAATATAGGAACGGACCGAATTCTGTTTGACCAAGTCGTGATGGACCGAAGTTCGGATGGACCGAATTCGGATGAAAAGTAAGTATTTCGGATGGACACTTAGAAAGCTTTAAAATGGAAATACCGAATTCGGATTGGGACCGAACTTCGGATGGTCCGAGATGAAATTAAAAATGAAAGCACGAGTAATTTAAGTGTTTTAAAATTATTTTATCGGAACTTCGGTTGGTCCGAAGTTCGGATTGGTCCGAAGTGAGGTCCGAATTAGGGAAAACTATGGTCCGAAGTACACCTAAATGTGGTCCGAAGTGGACCGAACTAAGGTTCGAAATGGTCCGAAATGGGGTCCGAATTGCAACAGTTATGAAATTTTCAGAATATTTCTAGAATTAAAACTAGAAATTTTTGGCCTAAAAATAACTTCAGAATGATTGAAAAATTATTTTAAACAGTTTTATGTATTTAAAATAGACGAAAACACCTAAAAATCGTTTTAAAATGGACCAAAACCGAAAGAAAAACCCAATTTTTCAAGACATAAAATCAGACGTAATTGGACATAAACATGTAATAATTGAACCTAAAATAGCTCTAAATCACTATGGGATGAATAGGAGATGATTATAGGAAAAGGAAACACGAAAAACAGAAATAATTATGAAGAATAAAGATCAAACCGTGATTTTTTGGGATGAACAGCGAAGAACAACAGAAATATCGAATGAATAAAGTTGAAATCGATCTCCTGAGCTCTGATACCAATTGTTAATTTTTCCTAGAATAATCAGCACTCGTACATGTATAAATCACTCAAACATTCAACAAACAGAATAAAGAACTCAATGATTGAAGAATGATGGTGAAATAATGAACAAAGAGAATGTTCTCTAAATGCGGCGGTTGTGTGTCCGTGAATATTCAAAATGTCAAAATCTGATTATACAAAACCCTAGGTCACTTTTTTGAATAGGGAATAAAAGCAAGTATCACTAAATTACAATTTCACCCCCTGCACTTTAATAACAAAGAAACTAATTAAACTAAGACTAGAAATAAATTACAAGTAAACAAACTAGTAATATTTATTACAAAAGAAACCCACAAGGTCGAAATTAAGTATCTAACACAAGTACTTGAATCATTTTTCGTATTACATAAGATTGTTACATCACCACCGCCCTCAATCATGAACCGTTAATTACTACGTAAATGTGAATATTGTGGATAGATCAATTTGGGTTGACGCCCCCATCCGGGTTGGTCGCGCCAATTGTAAACGGATGCATAATTATTTGAAAATTCTTGGTATCATGTTGGATACCACAAGGGCACTCATAAGTTAAGTTTCAGTGTCATGAGGCTTATGTTAATACTTAAACTATATGATTCGTTTTTATTTTGTAACTCACTGAAATCTTGTGTTTCCATACAATGTCTTACTTATCGAGTAAACCTATGAGCTCACCAACTTTATGTTGATGTATTTAGCATGTTTTTCTCAGGATATTAAGGGCCACATTGCACATACATGGCAAAGGATCGATTTTACAAGTTTTTGGGAGTCACGAAACATTTTAAAACCAAACATGGAGATTTAATTCCATAACTAGTTTATTTATTATTTTTGGTCATGTACTTTGATCTCCATTCTTCGTGAACTCTATTCCGCGACGTCACGTCTCGTTGCCAAGCGGGGTATCGGGGTGCGACAGATTGGTATCAAAGCCATGGTTATAGTGAACTAGGTTGCATTAGTACCCTAGACTATATTTGTGGAAACTAAATTTTATTGATCCAAGAAAACAAAAACATTTTGCGAGTAACTAAAACAACTATAAATGAACCCTGATTTCAGAAAATGTCATTCTCTCTGATTGCGAGGACGAGTATGTACCCATGGACCAAGAGGACACTGATATTTTTATCGAGTAAGAAGACCTCTCAGAGGAAGAACCCATGGAGGAGGAAGAACCCTCTAGCGGATGGGGAGAACCATCGAGGAGGATTTACCATCTCCGGTGGCCCCTTCGTACATACCTTATCACCCCCAAGTCCTATCCCACGAAACTTATCGCCCACATCCAAGTGGGCCCCTTATGAAATTCACCGCACGAAAAAGGGTCATAATGCCTCGACGGGAGTCGATCCCAGTCCCAGTCTCTCAGCCAAGCCTGACGCAACGGCTACGGGTAGATGCCCGGCGTTGGAGATGGATGCCAGATACCCTCCAGGAATGGAGGCGGGAGGTGGGAATCCCCTCCCAATTTGAGATTGGAGGACCATTCTCCGAGCCGACCCCATCTCTCAACCAAGACTGTACAACTATTTGGGGCAAGGGCCGCAAGACACGACCTTCGACTGAGGCAACTCAGTCAAGAGGTCGGGGAGGTTGCGACTAGACTTGAGCAGGAATAGCCGCAAAATGCCAACATTTACTGAGCCAATCAGTATGTTCAATCAATTCAGCAGGATGGGATGAACGAACTCCGACAGCGTCTAGCGGAGCGCGAGCCACGAAACGCCGCACTTGCATAGCGGCTCAGCGCTCTGGAGCAGGGAGAGACCCCTTAGACATCTCACACCTAGTACTTCCTTATTATTGTATTTATAGCATTTGTACTTGCAATTTAGTTGATTTCCAAAGTTTAGTTAAGGCTTGAAATTTTCAGGGAAACCTCGTCCCCATGTTGTATAAGATTATATATCAAGCAATGTTTAATGAAAAATTAAGTTTATTATAATTCTGTGTTGATGATATGTAGTATGACTATTTGCCTTAGAAAAATTAAAACCCATAGACTTATCTTCTTACACCGTGTTAATTTTCTCTAAAATTCAAGATCATGCCACCACGAAGGATGAACACCGCGGGAATCGAGCGACTGGTAGCTCAAAGGGTAGCCGATGCCATCACAGCTCTTGAAAGCAACCACCAAAATGGATCCGGAAGCAGTGGAGTTGCTGTAGGAGCGGAAAATAACCCACGAGATTGCAGCATCAAAGGCTTCCTAGGCTGCCAACCCAGGTATTTCAATGGCACGGAAGGTGTCGTTGGCCTTACTCGATGGTTTGAGAAACTGGAGTCCATATTCCGAGTCAGCAACAGCACTGATGAAAACAAGGTGAAGTTTGCCACTCATACGATTCAGGATGGAGCCCTAACGTGTGGAACTCATATGTGCAATCTGTCGGGATCGACATGGCATATCTACTCCCATGGACTCATTTGAAGAGGATGATGACGGACGAATATTGCCCGAGAAGAGAGCTCCAAATGATGGAGTCTGAGTTTTGGAATTTGACTATGAAAGGACGGATATTGCTGGGTATACGAACCGTTTCCATGAGCTGAGCTTGATATGCCCCGGAATGGTCACTCCGGAATATAAAAGGGTCGAGCGATACATCTGGGGTGTCCTCAGATCCAAGGAAATGTGACCTCTTCAAACCCAACGATGATTCAGAACGCCATTCGTATGGAACATAACTTGATGGATCAAGTAGTACGTCACAGGGCAACAATTGCAAAGTCTAATGACCACAAGCGAAAATGGGAAGACCACTCAGGAAAGAACTCAGGGAACCAACAAAAGAAGCAGGAGACCATCACGACCTACGTAGCTGGGTCTGATTCAGAGAAAAGTTGCACTGGTAACAAACCTTATAGTAGCAAGTGCAATTATCATCACAACGTACAATGTACGAATCCCTGTGGCAAGTGTAAGAGACAGGGTCATCTAACCAAGGATTGCAGAGCTTCCAATCCCGACACCAGCAACAGATCTCAAAAAGGGTGTTTTGAGTGTGGAGTTGCTGGGCATTTCAAAAAGGACTGGCCAAAGTTGAAGAATGTCGGAGGAGCTCAAGGAAGAGCTTTTCTCATGGGCAGTGGGGAAGTAAGACAAAATCCCGATGTGGTCACGGGTACGTTTCTTCTAAACAACACTTATGCTTTTAATCTGTTTGATACCGGTGCTGATAGGAGTTTTATATCCTCTAAGTTTAGTAAGGAGATAAATGCCACTCTTACCCCATTAAGTGGCACGTATGCTGTAGAGGTTGCTGATGGTAAGACACTGAAAATGAAATCATAATTCGTGGATGTTCCTTAGAATTAGTCGGTCAACAATTCGAAATAGATTTATTGCCCGTCAAACTTGGAAGTTTTGACGTAGTTATAGGCATGGACTGGTTATCGAAGAACCGTGCGGAAATCGTGTGCGATAAGAAGACGGTGCTCATACCCTTAGCGAAGAGAGAAACACCAAAGTAAGAATCATTTCTTGTCTAATGTCTCTAAAGTGTCTGCGAAAGCGTTGCCAAGAAATTCTAGTCCGCATGACGGAAAAGGAGCCGAAGGAGAAGCGGCTCTACGATATTTCTGTAGTCCGTGATTACCCCAACGTCTTTCCAAAAGCCCTGCCTGGACTCCCACCATCAAGACAAGTCAAATTCCAAATCGACTTAGTGCCAGCGGCGGCACCAGTGGCACGAGCTCTATAGCGTTTAGCCCCATCGGAAATGCAAGAACTGTCCAATCAGCTTCAGGAGCATTTGGATAAAGGATTATTAGACCGAGTTCCCCACCCTGGGGAGCTCCGATTTTGTTTGTAAAGAAGTAGTTCGGAACTTTTCGGATGTTTATCGACTATCGGGAACTAAATAAGCTGACCATATTGAATTGATACCCTCTCCCAAGGATCGATGACCTGTTTGACCAACTCCAAGGGTCAAGCTTCTATTCAAAGATTGATCTAAGGTCTGCTTATCATCAGGCCAAGGTTTGCGAGGAGGATATTCCCAAGACAGCTTTCAGAACCCGGTACGATCATTATGAATTCCAAGTGTTGCCATTTGGACTGACTAATACGCCAGCCGTATTAATGGACCTTATGAATCAGGTGTGTAAACCGTACTTGGACAAGTTCGTGATTGTATTCATAGATGACATCTTAATCTACTCACGAAACAAGGAGGAGCATGAGCAACATTTGAAGCTAATTTCAGAGTTGTTGGAGAAAGAACAACTATATGCCAAACTTTCAAAGTGCAAGTTGTGGCTAAGAGAAGTAAAATTCCTCGGTCATGTGATCAACAGTAAAGGAACTCAGGTGGACCCTACAAAAATCAAAGCCATCAAGAATTGGGCAACTCTGAGAACCCCCACAGAGATACGCCAATTCCTAAGTCTTGCTGGATATTATAGGCGATTTATTGAAAATTTCTCAAAGATGGTCGGATCTCTAATAAAACTGACCTGAAAGGACGTTAAGTATGATTGGGGTGATGAACAGGAGGCGGATTTCCAGTTATTGAAGCACAAGTTGTGCAGCGCGCCTATTTTGTCCCTACCCGAAGGAATCGAGAACTTTTTAGTTTACTGCGATGCTTCACACAACGGGTTGGGTTATATGTTAATGTAGAAGGATAAGGTCATAGCCTACACTTCACGACAACTGAAGGTTCACGAGGTGAATTACACAACACATAACTTGGAGTTAGGAGCAAATAATGGCAAGCCTGTCCAACTAATGGACAACTTCCATTCATCATCTACTCATTAGTAGATGGACCTTGAAGATGTTGTTGTTGTTGTTGTTGTTGTTCAGCCTTCTAATAATAGTGTTCTATAGTTTCATCAGTTTGTTCTATCTCATTCCTAAAGAACATGAAGTCTGGACTCTTGAGTTATCCTCTTTCATAGAAGACCTTGAGTTGCTTCCAAATGATGGCTCTCCATTTTACATGCGGTTCAATAGCATTGGAAAGTTTGAAAGCAATGACATGCATAAGACCAGCCTTATGAAGATTTGAAGCTCTCTGGAAACACATTTCTTTGTCAAGGGGTCTACAAAGAATACCCCTACTTTAGGCTGTTAAATGAGTTTGCCCTCTTCAGGTTCAACTCCCTTGGGCAGGCTATGATCGATCCCTCTGATTTCAACAGCATACATACACTGTTCAATCATTATGATCAGCTCCTCAAGCTCGGTATCCTTCCTTTGTCTCCTAGGCTTGATCTTGGGTTCCACTTGTGAGTTACACTTGATCAGTTCTTCAGAGATCAGGCCCAGGTCTTTCACTTTCTCTATCAGCTTCTTGACATATGCCCAGACAGTTTTAGCAGTCTCAGACTTTGATCTGCTCAGGGCAACAACCAGTTCAACCCATTCTCTATATCCCATGCAGGCAACATCAGTGGATTCATAGGCTTCTAATTCAGGACCATCAGCACCTAGCCTAGTGATATGAAGTCTCCACTGCTTACCTTCTCTTGATATGGGGATAGCTTTGACAATAGTTTCATTGGCAAGTCTTCTGTCTGCAACATCAAATAACTTGTTTCTTGCCATATTGTGAAAATGGAACTGAGTTTTTGCTGATGGGGGTATAGGCTTTGTTTTAGTCACCAAGACCTGTGAATCTTGCTCTTTTCCACCTTGCTTAGCATTCATTGTCTCGTTTGCAGCTTCCATCAGCTTCCTTTGTACATCTAAGGTGCGCATTTTGAGTTTTCCTGCCTCCTTGGCTGCAAAGGCTTTAGCAGCTTTGGCATAAGCAGCCTCCTTCTTCTTCATTTCAAATATCTCAGCCTACTCTTGTCTCCACTGATAATAAGTCTCCAATGGAAGACCCATATCTTTGGCTTGAGATTTGTCATACTTCAGTTGAAAGGATTTCTGAGTGTGAGTGTCCACAGTGGCCTTGCCTTTGCCCTTTGCTGCCATGATCTTAACTGTTTCAGTTTCGTCTTCTTCTTCTTCTTCTTCCTCTTCCAAAATTAAGTGTCTCCTTTTGCTTGGCCTTTCCCCAGGAATGGATTGCTCCCCCTTAGATGGTGCAGGGCTTGGAGATCCAGCCTGAGTAGGCTGAGCACTAGTTTTAGAGACTGTGGAAGTACCTGTATCAACACCAGTTTGTAAGTGATTAGCTACTTGGCCCACTGAAGTTGATTTCTCCTTAGAAGGAGATGAAGATTTCTCCCCCTTGGACTTTGTATTCGAGGCAGATTTAGATTTCTCCCCCTTTGAAGGAGATGGCACAGAGCCTTCAACAACAGGTCTGCCTGAAGGAACGGATCCAACAGGCTGGGCTACAGCAGGTTTGGTAACAGGTCTTGAACCAACCAGGCTATGCACTAAGAAAGCCAGGTTGGCCTTAACCTCTGCTAGCTGGGTAACACAGGTTTGAAGAGAAGATGAATGGGAAGTGGCAAAGGATGAGAGCTGGGAAATATGTTGGGAAATATTCTAAGTAGTTCGAACTGTTAGTTAGACTTCTCAAACTGTTAGTAGTTTTTCTATGTAAGTACAAAGTTCATGCTGTTAGTTGAAGAAACTCGAGCTGCTAGTGTAAAAGTTCATGCTGCCAGAGTAATTTCTCTCAAGCTGCCCTGCTCAAACTGCTAAGAGATTCAAGCTGCTCAACGGTTTCATAAACAGAAAGTGCTGATATTCAGGAAAAGATATTTACACGAAGATTCCAGCATATCTACTATCAGAGGAGTCAGAGTCCTTCAAGGAAACAAATCAGAAAGCATTATAAATACATAGAGTAGGTTTTTCTATTGTATTAGAAGTTTCTGCATATTAAAGTTTGTAATTGCTTTTTGTTTAAGTTTTCATAAGCCTCTAAGGTTGTAAAACCCTAAGAACAATTTGTGTTCTTCGTCTAATCAAACAGATTAGAGGTGATTGTAATCATTCTGATTTAGCATTACAAGCAATTTTGTTTATTCCTTATGTTTATTTGTTATGCATTCTGAAAGCTTTTATCAAAATAGTTAAGTGTTATTCTGCAAACTTCTTAGTTAGACTTTGATTTAATACAAGATTATTGGTTTACACTCTGATCAATTCAAATCAGTTAATCTTAGGTAGTTAAGTTTAGATCCTGACAAGTGGTATCAGAGCCACAGGTCGTTCTTTGTTTTTCAAAGTCAAAAGCTTTCTTTTAAACTTTTAATCTTTTGCAATGGAATTTGATAATAGCAGCAGTGGATCTGGGCAAGGAATCAAAGTGCATATGCTCAAGCCCACTGAGTTTGAGATGTGGAAACTCAGGATTCAACAGCATATTCAATTCATTGATTATGCTATATGGGAAGCTGTTGAATTTCCTCCTGTAGTTGATCCAGAACTTGATGATGAAGGAAAACCAGTCAAAACTCCTCCAAAAACTGAACTTGAAAGAAAGGCTAGAATGAATGAAGTGAAAGCTCTTACACTTTAACAAATAGCCAATCCTAATGCTTATCAACATCAGTTCAAAAAGTTTTATACTGCTCATTCTCTTTGGAATGCTTTAGAGAAAAGATTTGCTGGTAATGCCAGTACCAAGAGAAATCAAAAGGATCTTTTGAAACAGCAGTATGAGAACTTTTCTGGTGGCAAGAATGAAAACCTTACTCAAATCTTTGACAGGTTCAACAAACTGATAAGTGAACTGGAAAGTGCAAAAGTCAGCCTGGATCAAGATGAGGTCAACAGAAAGTTTCTCAGATCTCTTGGAGAAGAATGGACAGTTTATGCTGCTCAATGGAGAACAAAAGACACTCTTGATGAAATAGAACTGGATGATCTGTATAACAGTCTGAGAGTATTTGAGACTGAGATTGATACTAAAAAGAAATCTCTTTCTTATAATCACAATACTGCACTTATGTCATCAGAATAATCTAATTGCAGTGATTCCTTTTCTGGTGGTGATGGCAACTCTACTGAAGCTCACTATGAGGCTTTTGTTGCCAATGATGGACTGTTTGCACTAAATGCTGAAGATCTAGAACAGATTCATCCAGATGATCTTGAAGAGATGGATCTGAAGTGGCAACATGCAATGGTGACCATGAGGGCCAAAAGGTTTCTTAAAAGAACTGGCAGGACCAACTTTCAAGCCAGAGCAGAAGACAAACCAACTTTTGATAAGTCAAAAGTTGAGTGCTATAAATGTCATAAGCTTGGCCACTTTGCCAGAGAATGCAGATCTCAAAGTCAACAATCATCAAGGCCTCATCAGTCTAATCACGCTTCATCATCACAAGCACTTGTCTCTCAAGAAGACAATGTGTTTGACTGGAGTGATCAGACAGAGGAAGAGTTTCAAAATCAAGCTCTAATGGAAGAAACATCAAATGTCTCCTCCACTGAACTACCATCAAATGTGCAAAACTCTAGCTAAGATGGAAGAGAGGAGATATGAATACATGCAAGCCATAGAAGATCTTGAAAAACAGATCAATGACTATAAGGATAATGAGATTCAAATGGGACATGATAGAACATATCATGAGTGGGAGAAAAAGGAGCTAAATAAGAAAATAGAATCTCTAAATAAAAAGGTAGAAGAGACTGAGCAAAAGGTGTTAGAGGCTAATAAGAAACTAGAATCTGTCAATATAGATCTAGGTAACTTCAAATTGGCAAATCAAAAGCTGGAACACCTAATGGAAGTCCAATTTAAAGATAGGGTAAAATCTCAGGTTAATCCCAAAGAAGGTATAGGCTACAGAGCTACTCCACCTCCATACAACAACAAATACATTCATCCAATGAGTGAGGTTGCTGATAGGCTTGTCAATGAACCATTAGATGAGTCTATGAGTACTGTAGATCCTATCCTTGATAACAGCCTTGAATCTAAAGAAGATCAGATTCAAATAGAGACTGTGAGTGCATAGCAGTTGAGAAAGAACACAAAACAATGAGTGCACCTATAGCAATCCAAGCCCCCAATAAGAAAGGAAAGAAGAAGATGAGTGTGTGCAATGCTGCTCCACAGGTTTCTGTACCTTCTAACTGTAACACTGCATCTTCTTCAAAGAATAATAAAGGGGGTAAAAATGTTCCAGTCTGCACATGCCAAAAGCATGGTGTCCAAAAGTTTCCCAAACAACAGCAGGTAATGAGAAATCAGAGGAACAAGAACCAGAAATTGTCAAATAAAACTGGTTCTCAAATTCAAACAGTCAAAAAATGTTTTCATTGTGGCAGAAAGAATCACTTGGCCAGAGATTGTTTTTATAAACCATCTGTTACAAAACAGACTGTGACACATCCAATGAAAAACTCTCAAAATTTAAAAAATCCAAAGGCCAAACCTCCTACTGCATCAGTTCCAAAGAAAACCGTAGATCACAGGTTCACAAAAGTTAATAAGAAACAGTCCACACACCAAAAACAAGTTTTAGCTAAACCAAAAGTAAATTTTAAACAAATATGGTGTGTCAAAGGTACAAACTCAGGTGAACCTGTTGATACAAGTGTTGAAACTGCCAAGTCTAAAGTTGAGACTGCTAGTGCAATTTCTCAAGCTGTTAGCACTACAGACTCAATTCAGACTGGTAGGCTCAAAATTGGGACTGGTAATGGATCATCTGAGACTGTTACTGAAAAGGATGACAAAATGCCTGGATACCTCATGTGATAACTAAGTACTCTCCACAAAACCCATCCGTGGATCTCACTAAGTATAAGAAATCAAAGACAATATTTAGTTATGTTAATGCACAAGGACAACCCAAAACCAACTTGGTTTGGGTTTACTCCACTACTAACTAAGCTTCTATTTGTGCAGGGCAACCACAGGTCACCTCATAAAACAAGATGGCATTTGGACAGTGGATGCTCTAGGCACATGACAGGCAATTCTGAGTGCTTGTCAAATTTCAAAGGCTTTGATGGAGGATTTGTTGCATTTGGAGGCAACTCCAAAGGAGGTAAGGTTACAGGTAAAGGTACTGTTAATGCAGACAACATGATTTTCAATGATGTTTTGTATGTTGAACAGCTTAAGTATAATTTATTAAGTGTCTCTCAAATCTGTGACAAACAAAATATTGTTTTGTTTACAGATTCTGAATGCATTGTCCTTTCCAAAGATTTTAAAATTCCTGAAAATCTTGTTTTACTAAGAACACCAAGAAAGGACAATGTATACTGTTTGGACACAGAACTTTTATCCTAATCAAGTACTTTAAGCTGTTTGATATCCAAAGCATCATCCAATGAGTCTGCTCTTTGGCATAGAAGGATGTGTCACATGAACTTCAAGTCAATGAATGTTTTAGTCAAAAAGAATCTGGTAAGAGGTTTACCACAAAAGGAGTTCATATGTGATTTATGGATCTATTTGGTCCAACATCTGTTTTGAGTTTGAATAAAAGGGCTTACTGTTTAGTAATTGTTGATGATTTCACCAGATTTACTTGGGTTTACTTTCTTAGGTCTAAAGATGAAACTGCTGAGCTAGTTAAGTCATTTATTCTTAAGATAGAAAACCAATCCAACTCAAAAGTCAAGGTGATAAGATCAGACAATGGAACTGAGTTTAAAAATCATATTCTAAACAGTTTTTGTGAGTCCAAAGGTATTGCTAGGCAATATAGTGCACCTAGAACACCACAGCAAAATGGTGTAGCTGAAAGAAAGAACATAACATTAATTGAGGCTGCTAGAACCGTGCTAGCTGATTCAAAACTGCCAATGACCTTTTAGGCAGAAGCAGTCAATACAGCCTGTTATGTTCTAAATAGGGTTCAGATTGTTCAATCACAAGGAAAAACTCCTTATGAGTTATTCCATAATAGAATACCCTTAATAGACTTTTTCAAGTCATTTGGTTGTCCATGTACCATTCTTCACACTAAAACTCACTTAGGGAAGTTTGAAAGTAAGGCTGAAGAAGGTTTCTTTATAGGATACTCATATCAAAGCAAAGCCAATAGAGTATATAACAGTGTGTCTAAAACCATTGAAGAAAGTGCCAATGTTGAATTTAATGAAAATACTGCAAATGTCAAAGGCACTGGTCCTGATTGGTTGTTTGATTTAGATTCACTAACAAATTCTCTGAGCTTTGTTGAGTATACTGCAGAAGCTGATGCAAACAGGATTGAAGCTGTCAACGCAAATTCTCATGCTGTCAATGCAAATTCTCATGCTGGTAGCACAAATGATCAAGCTGTTGGCACAAGGTTTCAAACTGCTGCAGATTCAAACAATTGGGAAGAGTATACAATTAAACCACTTCTGTCCTGTGACCCTCCAGGGGTTCTGAATGCTCAACATCATACAAATCCAGACACTGAAGTGCAACTCCCAAGTCTTGATAGAACAGCTCCAACACAAAGGGAAACAGTCCCAGATTCAAGTCAAGCTGTTCCAGAAGCTGAACCATCCACTGGTCCTGATGGAGATGATACAAACCTTGGATCTTCTTTTCAGACAGAAAGAGAGCCTACACTCAGGGTTCACAAGTATCATCCTCTCAATCAAATACTGGGTGATCCACGTACACCTGTACAAACAAGGAAAATGGTTCACAATGAGACTGCTGCTGCTGAACAAGCAGTTCCTGAATTCAGTCTAGCTGCTTTTGAACATGCCTGTTTCATGTCTCAACTAGAACCTAAAAAGGCATCAGAAGCTTTGAAAGATTCATCCTCGATTGAGGCAATGCAGGAAGAGCTTCTACAATTCAAGATTCAGAATGTATGGACACTGGTTGATCTTCCTAAAGGAAAGAGAGCCATTGGTACAAGATGGGTGTTCAGAAACAAGAAAGATGAGAGAGGGATAGTCATCAAGAACAAAGCAAGACTAGTAGCAGAAGGATACACTCAAGAGGAAGGCATAGATTATGATGATGTATTTGCTCCAGTAGCCAGAATTGAAGCCATCAGACTGTTTTTGGCTTATGCAAACTTCAAAGGTTTTAAAGTGTATCAAATGGATGTGAAGTCTGCTTTTCTATATGGCACAATTGAAGAGGAGGTTTATGTGTGTCAGCCTCCTGGTTTTGAGGACTACAAATATCCAGACAGAGTCTACAAGCTAGACAAAGCTCTCTATGGACTCCATCAAGCTCCCAGAGCATGGTATGACACTCTGTCATCATACCTTCTACAGAATGGATTCAAGAGAGGCACTCTGGACAAAACACTGTTCACAAGGTCCATCAATGCTGAGATTCTGCTTGTACAAATCTATGTTGATGACATCATCTTTGGCTCAACAAATGATTGTCTGTGCAAAGAGTTTGAGGCATTAATGCACAAAAAGTTTCAAATGAGTTCAATGGGAGAACTCACTTTCTTTCTAGGATTGCAGGTCAAGCAGAAGCCCACTGGTCTCTTCATAAGTCAATCAAAGTATGTTAAAGACATACTGGAAAAGTTTGGGTATTAAGACACCAAAGTTGCAAGTACTCCAATGGATCCTCACAAGCAGCTCCATACAGACAAAGATGACATAGATGTGGACATTCATTTATACAGATCTCTTATAGGATCTCTTATGTATCTAACATCTTCTAGACCTGATATTATGTTTGCTGTTTGTGTGTGTGCTAGGTTTTAATGCTCTCCAAAGGATTCCCACTTGGTTGCTGTTAAAAAAATCTTTAGATATCTCAAAGGCCAACCACATTTAGGCCTCTGGTATCCTAAAGACTCTCCTCTTGAACTAACAGCCTATTCTGACAGTGATTATGGAGGATGCAATATTGACAGAAAATCCACAACTGCTGGATGTCAATACTTGGGTACAAGATTGGTCTCTTGGCAGTGCAAAAAGCAAACAACTGTCTCCACATCATCTACTGAAGCAGAATATGTAGCAGCTGCAAGTTATTGCTCCCAAGTGCTGTGGATTCAAAATCAACTGAGAGACTATGGTATGAATTTCCTATCCACTCCCATTTATATTGACAATTCAAGTGCAATTAGCATTGTACAAAATCCAGTGAAATTTCCCAAAACAATGCATATAGAAATTAGATTTCATTTTATAAGGGATTGTAATGAGAAGAAGTTAATCCAAGTTACCAAAATTCACACTGATGATCAGTTAGCTGATCTATTTACAAAACCATTTGATGTAGGAAGATTCACCTTCCTAGTATCAAATATTGGTATGGTTAATATGGATTAATTTGTTTTTCTGTGTACATATGCTTGATTAAGGGGGAGTCGCTGTTTCATTAACAGTCACCTAATTTTCAACTAACAGCTTGAGTATTTTCTCAAGCTGCTAGTTCATTTTTTTCGGACTGTTAGTTGTTTCACTTGATCTGTCAAAGTGTGCAGGGTAATATGGTCATTTCCATAAGTATGTGCGCGGGTTTAGATATTTTCAAAACCTTTAAAGGTTCCAGTTTCGTTCTATTGTAACTACCAGTTGCAAAATATCTTCTTGAACCCTTCTCGATTCTCTGAAACAATTCCCACGCACATCACTGAAACCCTAAAATCTCCGATTGATCTTCAATGGAGTTTGTCAAAGAACATAATTGTTTACCCTACTCTCTCAAACACGCTGATCTTTAACCGTTCCATGCCATGATGGAATTCCTTCGAAGTTCCCATATCAATCATGCCCTCAATATCAATCCCACCATATACATTTCACATATTGAGCAGTTCTAGAACCGTGCTTCTTTAAAAACCATCAATGGAGTCTCATCTCTGACATCCAAAATCGATGGAAATATCATCACAGTGACTGAGGAATCCATTAGACAACATCTGCATCTTCAAGATGCCTCAGGTATAACAGACCTATCCCTTAATGCTTTACATTCTGGTCTTTATAATATTGGATATAGGGGTCCTGCTGATTCTTTTACTTTCTTTAAAGCACACTTTTCACCTAAATGGAGATATCTTGTGCACATTATTCAGCAGTGTATTAGCCCTAAAAGAACTGGTTGGTCCGAATTTTCATCAAACATTGCCACTGCCTTGGTGTGCTTTTCAACAAGCCAACAGTTCAATTTTTCAAATATGATTTTCCAGGGGATGTTAAGGCATCATTCCCTAAAGAATGGGAAATTTTTGATGTATCCTTGATTTTTAGCAGAAATAATTGCAAAACCTTGCACAAATTTTAATATACATAAGAGGATACATGTTTCCCATAGACACTCACTATCTTCTATTAAAAGGCTTCTAAAGCCAAGTGCCAATTTTTTGAGTGTAGATGTCCCATTGCCTTCTGCAATGATGTGCATCATTCCAAGAAACAGAGGAGAGGGTCCTGAGCAGGCTCAGCCTAACATTACTGCTTCACCCCCAGGACCCCAACCCACTCCTCATGATACACAAATGCCTTCTGTTCCTTTTGTTAAGCCCTCATCCCCACACCTACTATATAAAAGGAAAAGAGGTCCAGGAGCTCCTTCCTCCTCAGCCCTCATACAAGAGCCAAATAACCCTGTGCAGGAGGACACTTCTGCACAGAATATCCAAAGGGCACCCATTGAGGACACTCCCAACCTCAATCAGGAGGTGGTCATCTCACCAGAGATGGTCCATATGGGTTCTGTGGCTGACACTACTGTTGTCTCTGCACAAGAGGCACAGGACAGTGCCAACATCACTAAGACCACACCTATGGCAACAGAAGGTGTGCAAGCACCATCTGGAAGTCCCCAGTACCAAGAATAGAGGGACCCAGAGGTTTCTACTTCTGGTATTCATGCCGGTGATAGATCACAACCACCACCTTTGTTTGCTGATCTTGAGGCTAGTCTGCAACTCATGCTATTAACGGATCCTAAGCTGCAACCTGTTGTAGCAATGTTGGAATATCATCAATCCATCATTGCTGCACAGGGGGCACAAATAATTACACTCAGGCAGGCAGAAGCGGCTCAAAATCAAAGAATGGATTATCTCCATAAAGGGTTTACCCTATGTGGGAATAAGATCATTCAATTAGAGCGTATGATTCAAACCCAAGTGGCAAAGGTTGTAGGTCCTCCTGACCAAACCAATGCTTCCAAAACAGGGGAGAATCAGGAGATCCTTAAATCAGTCCAAGCAGCTCCAACAGAATCAGTCCAAGCAGCTCCAACAGTCCAAGAATCTAGGCTAACAGTCCCATCAGCTTCTCAAGCTGTTAGCCTAGAAACTCAAGCTGCCTCTACAAAAGCAACTGGAGTTGTCATAAGAGAAGGAATTCAAGCTCCCATCAGTTCAGTCCAAGCTACATCTTTTGCTACAAAAGATAAGGGCAAGGGTATTCTTATTGAGTCTCCATAGCATAAATTTTCTAACAAAGAAGCCTAGATTGCCTTTGATGCTGAGATTGCCAGAAAGTTAGCAGAAGAACAAGATCAGGATTTAGACCAGCAAACCCATGCTCCAATGCAAGATGATGAAACCTTAGGAGACTACCTAAGAGGGTTTGTGGTCAAGCAAGGTGAAAGGAAGAGGAAGATGCCAACAGGGCACTCAAAGGCTGAGCATAGAAGATTTCTGATAAATTTTGCCTTTGCAGCTGGTATCCCAATGAAGATGGCTCAGTCCATGAGCATAGAAAGGCTGCAAGATATCCACGACAAGGAAATGGAAAAACGTAAGGTAGCCAAAGTCTCCCAAGAAGTCCAAAGATCAAAAGATTCAGTTCAAGCTGCTGCTCCTATTCCTCAACCAGAGTCAATCTCACAAGCAAAACTTGATCAGGTCAAAAGGGTGCTGTTTGAGCATCAGCTGCAACAAGTGATGGAGATAGAGAAGTCCCTTGACCAGCATGATTTCACAAAACCTCTTATTACTTACTGGTATGCTAAGCCAATGGATAACATTGACTTAAGATATCATTTTGTAGTAAGAAGAGAAACTGGTCCTGAGGAAGAGTATAAAAGCATAATGCATATGGCTCAAGGGATGACAAGAGATGAGCTTACTTGTCTTATTTCCTCATTTGTATAGAACTTAAAGTCTTGTGTAAAGCTTTAAGTTAGGGGGAGATTTTTGGGAAATATTCTAAGTAGTTCAAACAGTTAGTTAGACTTCTCAGACTGTTAGTAGTTTTTCTATGTAAGTACAAAGTTCGTGCTGTTAGTTGAAGAAACTCGAGCTGCTAGTGTAAAAGTTCATGCTGCCAGAGTAATTTCTCTCAAGCTGCCCTGCTCAAACTACTAAGAGAGTCAAGCTGCTCAACGGTTTCATAAACAGAAAGTGCTTATATTCAGGAAAATATGTTTACACGAAGATTCCAGCATATCTACTATCAGAGAAGTCAGATTCCTTCAAGGAAACAAATCTGAAAGCATTATAAATACATAGAATAGGTTTTTCTATTGTATTAGAAGTTTCTGCATATTCAAGTTTGTAATTGCTTTTTTTTTTAATTTTTCATAAGCCTCTAAGGTTGTAAAACCCTAAGAACAATTTGTGTTCTTCGTCTAATCAAACAGATTAGAGGTGATTGTAATCATTCTGATTTAGCAATACAAGCAATTTTGTTTATTCCTTATGTTTATTTGTTATGCATTCTGAAAGCTTTTATCAAAATAATTAAGTGTCATTCCGCAAACTTCTTACTTAGACTTTGATTTAATACAAGATTATTCGTTTACACTCAGATCAATTCAAATAAGTTAATCTTAGGTAGTTAAGTTTAGATCCTGACAAAATAGCAGCCATGTCAGTGTCTGTGAGCACCAGACTTTGAAGTTGTGCAAGAGTTAGTTCAAGAGACTCATGCATATCATCAAAGCCTGCTGCAATAGAATTTGACAGAGATACCACTAAGTTATTTAGAGAGGCCAGTGTGGAAAGCAGACTGGTAGAGCAGGTTTCAGCAAGACCTGACAGTTGTCGGGAAACAAATTTCAGGCTGCACACAGAATCATGATGATTAGCAAGAATTGATGACAGGGATGATGAGAGTTGTTGCAGCTGTGCAGTGAGTGCAAACAACTCAGAGGATTGATCAGGCTGGGGAGCAGGGATTGGAAAGGAAGTCATGAACGAATCAAGAAAACCTTTAAGTTGAGCAGACACAAAGTCTGCAATAATAGAAGGGAATGAAGTCATAGATGTTTCCAAAGAACTGACTTTGTTGGACAGCATAAAAAGTTGGTCCTTCTAAGAAAGGTCTTTGGGTGATGGAGGAGTATGGGTTGATTGTTTAGATTGGGTTGAAAGGGATTAGTGTGGTGGAGAGTATTAAGGAGTATGATGGTAGAGGTACTTTAGAAAGAAGTTTCATAGCCTGGGCATAAGTTAAGTGACCCAGTTTGGAAAGATCAAGAGAACCTTCAACAGTGGCTATAGCTGCATCATGAGGTGAGGCTATTGGGGATGGTGGCATTTCAGATGTCACTGGCATGGCAACACCTCATCAAGACCAGGGGTGGTTCCCTTAGTAGTACCTTGGTTTCTAGGAACCTCTTCATGGGGGAGAGGAGATTTGCACTTGGGGAGCAGCTTCACCAGAAGGTGGTTCCATACCCTTTTAAAACTAATGCATCATAAGTGATGCACCCAAATGACAACTATTAAAGTCTACAAGGCTACAAATGATCCTGCAAACAAATATTTACGGCTAGGAAGTCGGCTACCCAAACCCAACACGATAACCAAGGATACCATTAGTCTCAGGAGGTTCATCAGTTTGAGATGTTGGTCCCTCAGCAGTTGGTTAGGATTGAAAAGCAGCGTCATCTGGAGCAAAATGAGAAGGCTAATCTGTTGGTTGGCTTGTAGAATAAATAAGAGGAGGGGACTGTGTGGACTCAGTGTGGAGTGGAGAGTGCTCCTGTCTTTCCATGTCTTCATCCTGTTGAGAGGCTTGGACAATTGATGTGGCTGACTCCTATTGCACAACTAGTTCCTTTTGTGAGGAATCAGAGGGTTCAGGCTGACCCAGGGTGGACTAAGTTTGGAGTGAAGCCTGCTCCAAAGTGTCTGTACCTTCTCCAAAAATAGGATAAGTAAAAGCAGCAAGGGTTGCTCTTTTTTCAACTGACTCCTGTTGAGAGGGGTCAGAGGGGCTTGTTTGAGTGGAGGGTTTCTTTTTGGGTAAGGATTTCTTTCTTAGCCTTGTGTATTGTGTGAGCGAGGATAGAGAAGATGGATGTTATGGAGTGGTGATAGGCTGTTGAGTTTGGACTGGTGGGGAGACTGAACTAGAAACAGGTGGGTGAGCCTGTTTCATAGTCTTAGGTGCCACAGAGACACCAGTCACAGACGCTTCAGGTTCAACGGATGAACTAGGGTGTCCAGCCTGCTCCCCCTGAGCCACTGACGCTGAGGGTGCAGACTTAGCTGTTTTAGCCTTGTTGGTGACTGGCTCAACTTCACCAGTCATCAAGGATCGTTTTGCCTTTTTAGACCATGATTTGGATTTTTAAGCAAGAGCAGTGATTGGATCCACCTCCTGAGTAGAAGGTCCTTCCACCAAACCAAGCAACCTCCTCATTGGTGTTACTAAGGAGGTTCCTCATCAAGAACTGGGGTGTAGAATACCTTGTTTCCTATGATAGGATACACTGCAGTAGTCAAGTAAGGCTGAGAGTTGTAAAGTTTCTAACCACAAACATGCTTGAAGATGAGGCTTAGGAATCTGGGCTATCTAGAAGTGGTTGGGCGCTGTTCTAGCACCACAAAATTCCTCAGATTTAGGAAAATCCATTTGGCCATGTTGAGAGTAGTCCTGTCCAGAAACTGTAGGGCTATTTGAATTTCATCCCTGTTGAGCTGATCGACGGAACCAACTTTGCAGCTTAAGCTCCTCACCACTAAGACGAAGAGAAAGCTGTAAGTTGGGGAGAGGTCCCACCTAAACAAAGTTGCACCCACCTTTGGCTCTGCTACACCATAGTAGCGTAGCAGGTTGCCCATTTGTTCGTCCTTGGGCTGAGGTTTGTCATATTTCTCAGCACTGGAAGATGAAGAACTTCCCTAAGGAGAGCAGTAGTGATCTCAACCGTTTTGGTGGTGTTGAGAACGGTTCCCCTTATTGTTTTGGTAGAGGAGTCTTAGGAGCATGTGTACCAAAACTCATAAACCATCTTCTGGAACATAACACCAGGAGAAGCAATCATAGCATAGTGAAGCGGGTGGGCTTTCAGAAAATCCACCATTCCTACATAACCTTTCCCAATGTAGTTTTTAGGAATGGTTAGGTTGGAAATGTAGTTGGTGGGTTTGATTGTTAGCATGGTGTTCACAGAGGGGTGCTTTTTAACTACATCACCAAGACACACTGGAACAAAGGGTTTATTTTTTGAAGCCATTTGTGAAAGTAGGAGTGATGCACGATTTCTGGACACTTAGTCTTTCAGGGTTTTTTAGAGGGTTATCGAAGCAGTAAGGAAGAATAAGATGAAATAGTGATTTGGGTATTTATAGGATTTAAATGTGAGTGAATAGGAGCGAGAAAGGTTTGGGCGGTTGATTTGAAATGTTACTAACCGAAAATGGAATAGTTTACCACGTCAGCACGTTTGTCAGACCCACATGATCTTTTTAACCACTAACACACGTAACACACATTAACCAAAGGTAATTAAGATAAATAAAAACATAATTTAAGTAACTTAAGTGTGAAGTAATGTTAATTATAAACTGATGTTCTAAGCTGTTATAAAAACCTGTGATGAAAGAGTTTCATTGAACACTGATCATTCTGCAAGCTGTTTATGAAACCTGTGCAGCTATATGAGAACTGGTTTCATGGTGAAACCTGTTTAATGGCTGAACAGATTACAAGGATTTGCCTTTTTCCTTGTATGACAGATAACAGAGTGAGCAGGTTTTGGATTTGAATAACAGAACAGGGACCAACTTCCATACTTTGTTTCTCTCAAACTGATTAAGTTCTTGCATGGTAGTGATCCAGTTGGCATCTTTAAGTGCATCATCTACTTTCTTTGGCTCCATTAGGGACAACAAACTAGAAAACATACAAAAGTTCCCTAGACTGTCTCATCTTGTTTGCACACCATTGTAGATGTCACCAATTATTTGATCATTTGGGTGACACCTGATCCACTTAGGATCATGCTTCAATGAAGATTCTTCTCATTCAGCTTCATTCTCACCAGGTCTTACAGAATAACTTTCAAGATTTTCAGACACACTGACTTCTTGAGCCTGTTCACTTGTGAGGACGAGTCATTGTTGTTGAACACATCAACTGAGAATTTAGGAAAATCAGCATTGATTGGTTCTGGACATGATACATTGACTATGTCAGTACACTTATTCACACGGGAAGAACCAATGTAATCATCATCATGTCCATTGTGGTTAACAGGTTCCACTCTGGAGGATGTAAAAGGTTTTGAGTCATTCTCTTCATCATTGGAATGCATCAGATCATCAAAACTGAAATCTCCTGAAACTTATTTAGGAACTGCTTTGATAGAAGCATTCTTGGACTCCTCAAATGTGATATTGATAGATTCATCTATCCCCTTTCTTTAGAAGTTGTATACTCTGTAGGCTTTAGATACAACTGAGTATTCAAGAGAACCTTCAACAGTGGCTATAGCTGGATCATGAGGTGAGGCTATTGGGGATGGTGGCATTTCAGATGTCACTGGCATGGCAACACCTCATCAAGACCAGGAGTGGTTCCCTTAGTAGTACCTTGGTTTCTAGGCACCTCTTCATGGGAAGAGGGGATGTGCATTTCAACATAATCAGTGGTGAAAGCTTATGGATGAATTTGCACTTGGGGAGCAGCTTCACCAGAGGGTGGTTCCATACCCTTTTAAAACTAATGCATCATATGTGATGCACCAAAATAATAACTATTAAAGTCTACAAGACTACAAGTCATGATCCTGCAAACAAATAGTTACGGCTAGGAAGTCGGCTACCCAAACCCAACACGATAACCAAAGAATACCATTAGTCTCAGGAGGTTCATCAGGTTGAGATGTTGGTCCCTCTGCAGTTGCTTAGGATTGAAAAGATGCATCATCAGCAGCAGAATGAGAAGGCTGATCTGCTGGTTGGCTTGTACCAACATGTTTGGCACCATGTACAGACTCAGTAGCTGTAGAAGAAATAAGAGGAGGGGACTGTGTGGACTCAATATGGAGTGGAGAGTGTTCCTGTCTTTCCATGTCTTCATCCTGTTAAGAGGCTTGGACAGTTGATGTGGCTGACTCCTATTGCACAACTGGTACCTTTTGTGAGGAACTAGAGGGCTCAGGCTGACCCAGGGTGGACTCAGTTTGGAGTGAAGCCTGCTCCAAAGTGGCTGCACCTTCTCCCAAATTCGGAGAAGTAAAAGCAGCAAGGGTTGCTTCTTTTTCAACTGACTCCTGTTGAAAGGGGTCAGAGGGGCTTGTTTGAGTGGAGGGTTTCTTTTTGCCTAAGGATTTCTTTCTTATCCTGGAGTATTGTTTGAGAGAGGATGGAGAAGCTAGATGTTGTGGAGAGGTGATAGGCTGTTGTGTTTGGACTGGTGGGGAGACTAGGCTAGAAACAGGTGGGTGAGCCTGTTTCATAGTCTTAGGTGCCACAGAGGCACCAGCCACAGACGCTTCAGGTTCAACGGATGAACTAGGGTGACCAGCGTGCTCCCCCTCAGCCACTGAGGCTGACGGTGCAGACTTAGCTGTTTTAGCCTTCTTGGTCACTGGCCCAACTTCACTAGTCATCAAGGCACGTTTTTCCTTTTTAGACCTTGATTTGGATTTTTAAGCAAGAGCAGTGATTGGATCCACCTCTTGAGTAGAATGTCCTTCCACCAAACAAAGCAACCTCCTTATTGGTGTTGCTAAGGAGGTTCCTCATGAAGAACTGGGGTGTAGAATACCATGTTTCCTATGATAGGATACACTGCAGTAGTTAACTAAGGTTGAGAGTTGTAAAGTTTCTCACCACAAACATACTTGAAGATGAGGCTTAGGAATCTGGGATATCTAGAAGTGGCTGGGCGCTGTTCTAGCACCATAAAATTCCTCAGATTTAGGAAAATCCATTTGGCCATGTTGAGAATAGTCCCATCCACAAACTGTAGGGCTATTTGAATTTCATCCCTGCTGAGCTGATCGACGGAACCAACTTTGCAGCTTAAGCTCATCAACACTAAGGCGAAGAGAAAGCTGTAAGTTGGGGAGAGGTCCCACCTAACCAAAGTTGCAACCACCTTTGGCTCTGCTACACCACAGTAGCGTAGCAGGTTGCCCATTTGTCCGTCCTTGGGCTGAGGTTTGTCATATTTCTCAGCACTGGAAGATGAAGAACTTCCCTAAGGAGAGCAGTAGTGATCTCAACCGTTTTGGTGGTGTTGAGAAGGGTTCCACTTATTGTTTTGGTAGAGGAGTCATAGGAGCATGTGTACCAAAACTCATAAACCATCTTCTAGAAGATAACACTAGGAGAAGCAATCATAGCATAGTGAAGCGGATGGGCTTTCAGAAAATCCACCATTCCTTCTTAACCTTTCCCAATGTAGTTTTTAGGAATGGTTAAGTTGGCAATGTAGTTGATGGGTTTGATTGTTAGCATGGTGTTGACAGAGGGGTGCTTTTCAATGTCATCACCAAGAAACACTGGAACAAAAGGTTTATTTTTGGAAGCCATTTGTGAAAGTAGGAGTGATGCACAATTTCTAGACACTTAGTATTTCAGGGTTTTTCAGAGGGTTATGGAAGCAGTTAGGAAGAATAAGATGAAATAGTGATTTGGGTATTTATAGGATATAAATGTGAGTGAATAGGAGCGAGAATGGTTTGGGCGGTTGATTTGAAATGTTACTAACTGAAAATGGAATAGTTTACCACGTCAGCACGTTTGTCACACCAACATGACCTTTTTAACCACTAACACACGTAACACACATTAACCACAGGTAATTAAGATAAATAAATACATAATTTAAGTAACCTAAGTGTGAAGTAATGTTAATTATAAACTGATGTTCTAAGCTGTTATTCAAACCTGTGATGAAAGAGTTTCATTGAACAATGATCATTCTGCAAGCTGTTTATGAAACTTGTGCAGCTATAAGAGAATAGGTTTCGTGGTGAAACCTGTTTAATGGCTGAACAGGTTACAAGGATTTGGCTTTTTCCTTGTATGACAGATAACAGAGTGAGTAGGTTTTGGATTTGAATAATAGAACAGGGACCAACTTCCATACTTTGTTTCTTTCAAACTGATTAAGTTCTTGCATGGTAGTGATCCAGTTGGCTTCTTTAAGTGCATCGTCTACTTTCTTTGGCTCCATTAGGGACACAAAACTAGAAAACATACAAAAGTTTCCTAGACTGTCTCATCTTGTTTGCACACCTTTGTAGATGTCACAAATTATTTGATCATTTGGGTGACACCTGGTCCACTTAGGATCATGCTTCAATGAAGATTCTTCTGATTCAGCTTCATTCTCCCCAGGTGTTGGTACACCCTGTGTGACGATACCAGTCTAAGTGATCTAACATTTTGGTTCAAGTAATATTCAAAGTATTGGGTATTAACGAATGTTTGATATGTATGTTTATATATATGTTTGGTAGTTATTGAATGTATGTTTGAACTTGATGTAATGTATTACAAGAAGTTCAAACATAAAGATCAAAGATAAAATCAAACATAAGTTAAAGACATAAGTTTCAAATATAGGTTTAATATGTGAAAGTCGAATTTAGATTAAATTCGAATTCACAAGTAAACAGGATTCGAATCTATAGCAGATTCGAATGTGTTCCATTAGGCAGATTCGAGAGTGTCAAAGGGGACAAACTCGAATGGGCCTTGGGACTGATTCGAGTTTGGCCCATGAAAAACTCGAATATGCCTCTATAATTAGGGATTAACTCGAATCATTAGCAGACTTTTGCAGATTTCGTGTGAGTGATTAGCAAAAGGCGATCTCGAGTTTATCTGCTTTTTGAGTGTTCTTTCGTAGAGAATCTTCTAGTAGGTGCGTTCGTGTTCGTCCGTACAGCTTGTTGATAGTCTCCGTGTTCCGTGTGAGGGTTGTTTCCGTCAAGCCGTTAACGAGGATTCCGCACTCGTTGACGGTGTCGCGTCTAGATATATCTGTAGTGTGTAGACCTTACAAGTGGTATCAGAGCCTATGGGGTGTTCTTAGTGTTCTTCGTGTTCATATAGATACATCCTAGGTTTCTTGACGCTTTTGGACGGTTATTCTCTCAAGTTCTTGTGTTTTTCGAGCTTATCAAATTGGGATCCGGGAAATACTTCGTGTTTTTCACGTTTTTGATCGAAATCAATATTTTTCGTTGTAAAAATATTGATTTAATCTGCAAAACGTTAAAAAATCGAGGTATTAGCCGTTTTTCGAGTTTGCGGCGCTCGAATCTGTTAGGAGTAATTAGGGTTTTGCTTAGTTTCGAGTCTAACCAAATATCCGGTCCTTTCGAGTTTGCGTTCGAGTGTTTCGAGTTTAAAGATTTCGAGTCTAATTCGAGTTTGTGCTAGAGTCGAATAGGAGCTTCGAGTTTGCTGGGGTTCGACTTTGGTTGTTTCGAGTTTGCTTGGACCTTCGAGTTTGAGACCTTCGAATTTGTCACCCATTTCGACTTTAATTGAACTTCAGAACTTAATCGAATTTAATCCCAAATAGGTTTAAACTTAATTATATTCGAATTTACCTAAATTCGAAAGAATTAACTTAAATTAATTTCGAATTAAATTTATTAAGTTACAATTCAATTACTTTTGAAACAATGACAAATCTTCAACGGTTTCTTGAGATGGATCATGAGGTCGGGAAAGCTAATACTCCGCCTAAGCTGATGAAACTTGAAGACTATTATTGGTGGAAAGATCGGTTTGTCGATTTTGTGCGTTTCAACGACATGCGAATGTGGATATGTATCGACGAGGGATACATTCCACCAACTGCTGAAATTGAGGGAAGACAGAAGGTTGTCACGTATTCGAAGATGAAGGACGATGACAAAAAGCTGTTTGAAGCTGAGAACCGCGCATACGCTACAATACGAATGGCGTTACCTCAGGACATACTACACACATTCCGCAATCAAAAGACCTCTAAGGAGCTTTGGGAGACGCTGGAAAAGAGGTGTGAGGGTAATCCGAGGGTTCGGAGAAAGCGTATGGAGTTGTTGAAACAGCAATTTGCGATTTTCAAGGCTTTGAAGGATGAAAAGCTGGACGACACCATCACCCGCTTTTATCATCTACTGACTGAGCTTGAGAGTCATGAAATTGAGTATAGCGATACAGAAAAGAATAATAAGCTTCTTGATGCCTTACCAGCCAAATGGGCGATGTATGTGGCTATGATTAAGCTAGATGAAGATAAGTAGTATACTCAATCTCTGGAGGATGTAGTGGGAACGCTGAGGGCGTATCATTTCGAGCTACTGAAGGCCGAAACGGATTATGAACAAGTCCAAAATCCAGCCATGTATTTTGGAAAATCAAAACCTTCGGTTGCAGCTGATATGAAGACTGCTACAACCTTCTTCACTGCGGAAACGTCGTCACCATCAGAGACTGACAACGCACAGAATAGAGCGTTCTTAGGGTTTGGAAGACCGGAAGAACAGCAACATCAGGCAACACCTGCATCAACATCCCATGAGCGCTAAATCAGCCGAAGAACATTTGAATTTGTTGGCGTCATTTGTGGCCGCATACCGGAACTGCGTTCAAGGGAAAATAAACGATCCTGCACTCTGGGATGAAGATTACGATCAGGTAGACCCTGACGACCTGGAGGAGATGGATCTCAAATGGCAACTGGCCATGGTAACCCAACGGGTTAAACGATTCATCAAACGGACTGGGAGGAATCTGAATATGAATAATAAGGGGATTGGCTTTGATAAGTCAAATGTCAAATGCTACAACTGTCAAGGCTTGGGACACTTTGCCAGAGAGTGTCAGAGACCGAAGGTAGATAATTACCAAGGGCAGAATCAGAATCAGTATCAGAACCAATCTCAACAGAGATATCTTCCGAGTTCATCATCCAGTCAAGCAAACATAGCTGGTCTGTTATCAAACGTCACATCAGATAGACAGCTGGACGGTACTTACGACTGGAGCTCACATCCGGAATCTAACGCTATAGCCTTTATGGCTGAAGTCACTGAGAGTGGATGTGAAGGAGAAGAGTAGAACACAAGAGACAACAGTCAGCACGAAAGCAGTCTGATGTGGGTGGAGAAGTCGAATTATCAGACGCTTCTGGAGTTTGCCGCTCAAATGGCCAACGTCGAATCAGATCACACAAAGGTAAGTCTGAATTACTCTCTTTTCCATGAATTATGTGTTTTATGTGTTACTTCTAACGATAGGTTGAATCTAGTATTAGAATCACATAAAAATATATCTGCTCAAAATGAGTCATTAAAGTCAGATAATGCTAGCCTGACTGACATTAAGCAAGATCTTAGGGACAAGCTTAAAGCTGATGCACAGGATGTCATAGTTCTAAAAGACAACCTGAGTGAGCAGTGTGTTAGATTAGAACTTATGTATGAGCATGTAGAGGCCTTGACCAAAGATCTTAAGATCAAAGAAGTAGAGCTAGCTGAAACTAAGGTGAAGGTAGCAGAGGCTAATAGTAAGCTAGAAAAGTTTAGGAACTCAAGTCTGAACCTAGGGAAAGTTTTAGATGCTCAACACCAATCTAAAAAGTCTGTAGGTCTAGGATTTCATGAGATTCCTCCACCTTTTAATGCCAACTATGTGCCTCAACCTCAGGAGAAAACTGAGAACTCAGTACACTTAGAGGACATACCTGAACAAGTGTCGGAGCCTGTAAAGGAAAATACACCTAAGGTGACTGATACTACCGTCAAGGTTAAGAAAGTCAAATTTGTGTCTTCCTCCAATGAAACATCTGCAGGAAAACATAAAAATGATTTTAATGATCAGGATGATGAACCAGTCACAATAGATGCTCAAAAAGACCAAGACACTAGTGAGACACCTAAGACTAAGGGCACACACAAGAAGTCCATTGACAAGATGTCCTGCTTTAGATGTCATGAAAAGGGGCATGTTGCTTCTAACTATCCGCTTAGGAAAATTGACGTTACACCTAAGACAAGGAAGCCAACACAGGTTAAGCCTTCAACAAGTGTGGCGAGCACTAGTAGTTCTCAGAGTACCGAGAAAACTGTGCAGGCAGCACCAAAACAAGTTGTGAAACAAATACCGGTAAAAGGTGGACCAAAAGAAGTGGTTAGGACTAATACACCGAATCGAGTCGTTAATCAATCTAGGTCTGGACTTCAACAACAATATAGGAGCACAACACCTAGCAGAGCATACACTCCAGTTAGGTCACACACTCCTGTTAGACATCACACACCGGTTAGAGCTCAGGGATCTCAATCTGAAATGCAATATAATCGGAATTATTCAAGAGCTCCACAACAAATGCCTACTCAAAGGCAAAGAGTGAATTTACATCACTCGGCACCACAACAAACTCCTGTTCAACGACCCAAGTCACCTGAAAGGCGAGATGGGTATTTGAAAGAGTTTAAGTATGTGGACAAGAATGGTATAACCAAGTCAGTTATGGCTTGGGTTCCCCGTGGTAACTAACCTATTTTCTTTCATGTGCAGGAGATAACCACAGGTCCAAACAACAAATGGTTCGTCGACAGTGGATGCTCCAGGCACATGACAGGGGAAAGAAGTCTCCTTACAGACTTCAAGGGTGGGAATCGGGGATTTGTATCATTCGCGGGAAACAAGGGAGGTAACATCACGGGTACTGGAGTGGTCACTAATGGGACAATCAAGTTGGATCAAGTTTATCACGTTGATAAATTGGTTCACAATCTCATTAGTGTATCTCAAATCTGTGACAAGAAGAATTCAGTGTTGTTCACTGACACTGAAGCGTTGGTGCTGAAATCAGGGTTCAAGATTCCTGAAGAGTGGATATTGATGCGGGCACCAAGGAAGAATGACTTGTACATGCTCGATATGAACAAGCCGGAAACTTCGATGGGGCCAATCTGTCTGTTATCCAAAGCTTCGGAGACTGAATCAGTTTTGTGGCACAGGCGCATGGCACACTTGCACCTAAGAAACATGAACTATATAACGAAAAATGGGTTGGTGCAAGGTGTGCCTATGAAGAGTTTTCAGTTCGAGGACAAGTGTCTACCATGCAAGAAGGGCAAACAACATAATAAGGCACACAAGTCCAAGACTCAGAACTCCATCACTACCACATTCGATTTGCTGCATATGGACCTCTTCGGACCAATCAACAAAAGGAGTATAGGTGGTAGTTGGTATTGTTTAGTTATCACTGACGATTACTCACTGATTTTCTTGGGTTTTCTTTCTAGGTACAAAGGACGAGACGGCATCCAAGCTCATCGCGTTCTTAGACCAAGTGGAGAATTCCTATGGAACACGGGTTAAAAGGCTTTGTAGTAATAATGGAACTGAGTTTAAAAACACTGTAATTGGTGTAATTGCCTCTCAAAGGGCATAGTGCATCAATTTAGTGCACCCTATGAGCCACAACAAAATGGGGTGGCCGAACGAAAGAACAGGACATTGATTGAGGCAGCTAGGACTATGCTTTCGGATTCAAAGCTTCCTACCATGTTTTGGG